>JAKZJZ010001108.1:0-31519 GCA_022702705.1 Papilionanthe hookeriana x Papilionanthe teres | reverse complement strand
AACAACAACAAAAGCCTTAATCCCACTAAATGGGGTCGAGTTGCATGAATCCTTTTTCTCCATTGCGTCCCTATTTAGTGTCAAATTTTCGTTTAATTCTAATAAATTAAGATCATTTTTTATGCAATAAGCCCAAGTTTTCTTAGGTCTACCTCTGCCTTTCTTAACATAAGTTGTATTTAAAACATCTACTCTCCTAATCGGATCATCAAGTGGTCGACATTTAATGTGACCAAACCATCTAAGGCGACTCTCTCTAATTTTATCCGTCACTGGTGCAACACCAACCCTATTACGAATATATTCATTTCGCATTTTGTCTCTAAGTGTAAAGCCGCTCATCCACCTAATCATTCTCATCTCGGCAACACTTAACTTAACATTATGCTTCTCTTTTAAAGGCCAACATTCAGCACCATAGAGCATTGAAGGTCTCACCACCATCTTATAAAATTTTCCTTTCAGTCTAAGCAGTACTTTTCTATCACACAAAATGCCGGACGCATTCCTCCACTTCAACCAACCAACCTGAATTCTACTATTAACATCCCCATCTTTATCACCATCGCTTTGAACAATGGACCCAAGATATCTAAATCGTTCACACCTTTTAATAATTTGATCACCCAAAGTTACACTTACGTCACTAGACCTACTTATTACTAAAATTATATTCCATGTATTCGAGTTTTAGTTCTACTCAAACGAAGACCTTTAGACTCCAATGTAGACCTCCATAATTCAAGTTTTTCCCGAACTTTTTTCTTGTCTTATCCACAAGGAGAATATCATCGGTAAAAAGCATACACCAAGGTACATCCTCTTGTAAATGCCCGGTGAGACCATCCATAAATAAAGCAAAAGATATGGGCTTAAAGCCGATCCTTGATGTAAACCAACAGAAATAGTAAAATATTTGGTCAATCCTCCTTCGGTTTGAACACATGTAACATCTCTAGCATACATATCTTTAATGACTTGAATATAAGTCATATCAACACTTTTCTTCTCAAGGACTCTCCAAAGAACATCTCTAGGAACCTTATCGTAAGCTTTTTCTAATTCAATAAAAATCAAATGTAGATCCTCCTTATTATCTTTGTACTTCTCCATCAAACCTCTCAATAAATGTATAGCTTCCATGGTAGACCTGTCCGGCATAAATCCAAATTGATTATGAGAAACCTTCGTAATACGTCTTAACCTATATTCAATTACCCTCTCCCATAATTTTAAAGTATGACACATCAATTTAATTCCTCTATAATTTGCACACTCTTGTACATCTCCTTTATTCTTAAAAATGGGGACCAAAATGCTCTTTCTCCACTCCTCAGGCATCTTTTTAGTTTTTAAAATAATATTAAAAAGTTTATTAGGCCAGGAAACCCCCAAATCACCTAAACATTTCCACACTTCGGTTGGGATATCATCGAGTCCTACGGACTTCCCCTCTTGGTTTTCTTTAAAGCCTCATCAACTTCTTTTTTACTAATGCTACGGTAAAAATGAAAAGTTTTATTATTATTAACAATATTAAGATCACTAAGGTCGATCGTACTTTCAGCATCTTCATTAAAACGTTTATCAAAATAACTCACCCACCTATGTTGAATATCTTTTTCTAAGAAAAGCACTTTTTTATTTTCATATTTAATACACTTTACTTGAGTTAAATCTTTACCGTTCTTTTCTCTTTGTTTGGCTAGTTTATACATATATTTTTCACCGTCCTTAGTATCTAACATGTTATAAAGATCACTAAAAGCAGAATTTTTAGCATCACAGATTATTCTTTTAGACTCCCTGCGGGCCGTTTTATATTTTTCCCAGTTCTCTACACTTTTACATTTAAACCAATTTTTATAACATAACTTCTTATATTTTATCTTTTCTTGCACATTATTATTCCACCACCAACTATTTTTATTTATAAAAACTTTTTCTTTTGATTCTCTAAGTACATTTTTAGCCACTTATTTAATAGTATTAGTTAATTTTTCCCACATAATTTTCGCTTCTTCATGGACATCCCAAATATTTAAATCTTGAGTAAAAATAATTTTATTAGTGTCTGTCGGCATATTTTTAGGTTGTGTGTTATTTTAAAGGGGGGGTCGCCTAGCAGAAGCTGTCGGAGAATTTTTAATTTAATTAAAATAATTTGAAAAGTAGTATTTGATTTTGAAAATAATTTTAAATTTGAAGGTTTTAAGATATGAGATTAAACCGATCTCACATCCCAAGTAGTTTATATAAATGAGCACCGCACCACAAACCGTGTATCTATCCCTAAGGATAGACACACTGCTTGACGGTGGGGCTAGATTAAAAAAACTAGAAGATTTGTGACATCCGTTTGGTCTGCGAACCAATTTTATAAGCCGACAAAATTCCCCTGCTTAATTTGAAAACATTAAACAAGGTTTATATTACCAGGTTCTTTAAAATTCCCTATAAGGGCAAGCCCCTATAGTTAATTACATCTTAAGTGATGGGAATCACCTAAGAAAACTCTCGATAATAATCAATAATTCTCGCTCTCAAGGATTTCAAAGTTTAAGATTTTCAAGGGATTGAAATTTGGAATTTCAATAGGGAATGAATCAAATTTGGAACATTTTGTTTTGGGAATCCAAAGGAAGAAAAGTAGGAGAAATCATAGATTCGAAGCGAACTTCGGTAATTTCCCGACTATCCTATTGTTTGGCTTGAATTTAGGAAAGTCCTAATATTTACCTAAATGTTTTGATTTTGCCAATTTTAATTAATTAGGACTTATATTTATATGATAGAATCATACAAATAGCCTCGAAGATGTGAGGGTTTATGTCGTATCGAACGACTATCTCGGAATCCTAAAACCGGTTAGGGCTTAATTTGCAATGCAAATGCCTAACGAAGAGTTGAGGATTTATGTTGCACTAGGCAAACTACCTCGAAGTCCTATGACTTGGTTGTTTAGTTCTAGGAAAGTTTTGCTGATGTAGATTCGGGTTTCTGCGATGACGATGGCCGTGCTGCCCACTCATGCTCCGAGCTCCTTGTTGTTGCGAGGTTTAGTTTTAGAAGTCATAAATCGTGGGATGAGAAAAGTGTTTTGGTTTAGAGAAGTCTTAATTTCCAAGTGTTTTTTACGTTTTAATTAGAACAAATCTTAAATTTGATTATAACGACACCGGTTAAGATCCCACTCGGTTCCATCCTTCAGGCATCATTATTTTTATCGGATTCACTTAGTCCGGATGAATTTGCTAAACTCAACCTGAATGAGTTCCACACTTTCATTTAGCACCGTGGGAAATCCCGTTAAGCAACACGTAAGGTTACATCATCCGAGGTATTCCCGATCATCCAACGAGGACGTTTTAATTTAATTGTAATTGTAGTTTTGTGTTCTGTTTGTGATTAAATTTTGAGTTGTTTTATATTTTGAAATGTTGTGGCGGTGAATCTTATCTTGCAATGACTTTTAACTTAGTTTTGGTTTCAGTTTTAGGGGCTATCCTAAAGGTGTGAGTTTTCATGCAACAGTTGTTTATCATGCAAGAAAAGTAAGTGCAATGCAGTTAAATAAATTGCAATAATGTAAATTGCAAGAAAGTAGATTGCAATAAAATAAAAGCGTACCTGGAGGGTCTTCCGCGTCATCCCAAGTCGCACTTAAAACACAATTAGAATATTTAAGCAAGTTCCTAGGTAAAGCTAAGGGAAGGGTTATGGTTTTCTAAGCAAATTCCTAATCCTATAGCTAATCATTTCCTATGACGTCTAGGTTCCTCGTGTTTTGGTTTAAGGACGATTTTCTTCATCGAAGAACGATTAAGTCCAATTGTTCTTATAAATGCCCTATCATATTGAGGAAGTGCTTAAGAATAATCTTAAACATCTTTTCAATATTTCTAGGATTGTTTTAAGTCCAAATGAATTTAATTATACAAATGAATTAATCGTCCGGGAATTCAAGTTTTGTTGTTATCTTGCTCAGTGAACTAGGACATTTGAATATCCTATAAGTGAAGTAACATTTCATTTAATGTTCTGTTTAGGAGTTATAATAACCAAAGCTTTCGAGGGTAAATTGGTATTCAAATTATTTGATTTAAGTTAAAGGGTTTAAATTTGGAATAGTGTTCAAGTTGCTTTATATTTAATTTCTTTCTATTTTAGGTGATGTTATATTTAATTCAATTTAATTTAATTGAGTTTTAATTTTAATTTAATTCAATTTAATTTGATTTGATGTTATATTAATTAATTTGATTTGATTTAGTTTTAATTTAATTTGATTTAATTTAATTTAATTTAATTTAATTTAATTTAATTTAATTTGATTTAATTTAATTTAATTTAATTTAATTTAATTTAATTTAATTTAATTAATTTAATTTAATTTAATTTTAATTTAATTTAATTTTAATTTAATTTTATTTAATTTATTTAATTTAATTTAATTTAATCTTTAATTTAATTTAATTTTTTAATCTTAATTTAATTTAATTTAATTTAATTTAATTTATTTAATTTAATTTAATTTTAATTTTATTTTATTTTTTAATTTTAATTGAAATTTTTAAAAGAGTTTAATAATTTAATTTTAGTTTAATGATTAAGTCTTTTAATATTTTAAATTTGAGTTATCATTTTAATTAAGAATTGAATATTAATGAGATAATTAATTTAGGGATTTTTAAATTAAAGAATAAATCTCTTCCTAATAATATCCCTATTTTAATAATTCCAATTTTATTATTCTTCCAAATTTAATCCATTATTTAATTAAAGTTTAATCATTTTAAAATTGCTTAATGGGTTTCTACCCTTTAATCATTTAAATTTCAATCATCCAAATCAGATTAGGATCAAATATTTTACTTGTTAATTTTTTTTTATTAAACCTAAAGTTTTAATTAAGGGTTAAAAAAAATTTAATTACCACTTTACCCTTTAAGCTTAATAATTTCATAACTCACTAAATTGAACTCAAATAAACTTGAAATTTTTATGTAACTTCACTCATATGTCAATAAAGACATGAGAGGAGAAAATGTGATTTTTCTGTATTTAATTTATTTATATAATTATTTTTGGTAGAAAATAGAGATTTTCAAGGAAAATTTAATAACACGACCAAGGGAAAGTTTCGTCCTTAAGAAAATTAGGGGACATTCCTAATGACCGCAGGATCACTTGGACCAATTTTAATGATTTTTTGAATTATATTATTTTTATTATAATTATTTTAAGTTTTGGAGTGTTAATTAACTTAAAAATAAGATAAATGTTGAAAAATGAATTTTATATTTTTCAAAAATCTCTATGATATCAAGGAAATCAGAGAATCAAAACCTATTTTGGGTGTTTAAGCCAATTAGGGTTGTTTTAAATGAACTAAGTCAAAACCTATTTTTCCTAGGGTTCTCTCAGTCATAAGAAACATCACTCAAATTTTCCTAGAATTTATTTCACAACATGCTATTTATTGGAATTAAAATACTCAAAACAACGAACATGAATTTGAAAAATCAATAACTTTTTATAGGGATGGCCTACGACTTTGGAAAATTCAGGGAATGTTCCCAAATTCAGAGGCTTCAAAAGCCCTATGGTCTCATGCCATGAGTGAATCGTATACATGCATGGAGAATTAAAAGTATGCAGAGAGTAAATAAATTATAAAAAATAAAATACTTAATGAAATTAAATGATTTCTTTTCCACATTATTCTCCTCTCGTTCACCGAGCAAGAGGGTATTTTTATTTTATTTTTTTGATTTTTCTACACAGAGTTATGAATTTTTGAAGTTTAGGGAATTAAATAAATCAAAAAATACCCTAATTTTCTATTTATCCACGCGGCGCCAACTCATCCTCGACATCTCCGAAACGCCGCGTGTCGCGCTCCCATTCGACGCCGCCACCTGAGTCAGCAGCCCGGGCCCCGCGGTTCTCGTACCGTCTCCTGGTCCGACGCCATCTGAGCCGTCCGTCCGCGCGTGTATTGAATGGACGGCATCCGTTCATCGTCCCCGAGCGTCCTCACCCGAGAGCCGTCTACACTAAATCCCTAAGATCTCACTCGATACTCAATGGATTTTCATGTTCTTATGCTCTATGGATTCGTCTTGAAGAGACGAACACATCTATACGGCTATCATGCATTGAAATTAAAGCATTCGAAATGGAGAATCTCTAGAAGCTCGGGATGAAGAATTAGTTCATACCTTTGCTCAGAGAAGTGTGGCTTCGATCTGAGAGTTGTTGCACCTTCGATTGGATCCCAGCAAGCTCCAGATGAAGTCTCCTGGTCTGGTGAATTGTCTAGATGTGATTTCGACCAAGCCCGATCACAAAGCTTGGAGGCTGGAGCAACTGGGTGGCCTGGAGATGGGGCTTTTGCTAGTGGACACCTTCCATTGGTCTGGTGAAGGTGTAGAACCAATCAATTTGGGGATTGGCTCACTGTGGAGAAGTGTCCTGGTTTTGGGTAGAATTTCAGTTGGGAAATTGGATTTTATCAGTGGGGATTAGGGCAAATTGACACTGGGGCTCAACTGCTTTAAGGGTGGAGAAGGGTTTGGAACAATTTTGGCAGAGTTTCGGCAAGGTTTGTGTAACTCTCTTCTCTTGGCCGTGAGGGGTGGAGTTTAAATAGGAGAGGGTGGAGGGCCTCCGGTGGAGAGTTAGGGCTTGGGATCAGCGCTGCCTGGCATGGGAAGAACGGCTCCAATGGCCACTCGGGGATGGGGCGACTCGACAGGTGAGAATTCCAAGTTGGGCTCACATGTGAGCTCTCGGCCCTGGTGTTTTCCGGCGGCCTGGTGGCTGGCCGGCCAGGCATAGGTCACCATCTTGTTCAGGTGGGTCAGGGCTGGGGTTTAGTGTAGGCAATTGGCAAATGCCATGTGTAAAGAGCTTGGATTGAAATGGAATGGGGGGAAGACCATTTTGGGTTCAAATGAGTCAACCCATGGTTTTGGGCTAGGTTCACCACCCAAGGCCTGGTCTTGGGCCGAAAAGGATCACTTGGGTCGACCAAGAGAGAATGGTGTGGTCTCCATCCATGATGAGGTGGCTAAGCATGGTTTAGTGTGTGACATGCTTAAGGTAAAAAAGGGTTTAAGAAGGATTAGGAAAGGGGGCCCTCCTTTTGCCATTAATGGCTTGATCACATGTCAAGCCTTCCATGGCTTCATGTGGCTTGTCCATGGCTTGCATGGCTCACCTTTGGCTTAGCAAAAAGTTTGGTCAATTTCATGAAAATGGATTTTAGGAATTTTTGGTAATTTGATGGAAATTTGTATGAAACTTGATTTGGAATTATTTGATGATGAATTTAGGACTTAGGTAATGGCTATAATTAAGTGGATGGAAAATGGAGATGTCATGTGGGCTTTAGGGTAGATTTTGGGCCTTTTGAAATGGTTTTAGGTGGGCTTTTAAGAAGGTTTAGGAAAGTGGGCTTTTGGATTTTAAAATGGATTTTGGGATGAAATTTTGTAAAGAGGTTGGGCTAAATAATTGTTGGGTTTAGCTCATGGATGTATCATGAGTGACTTGAAGCAAATTGGGAGTGATTTGGGTTTGAATTGGGTTGAATTTGGGCTCTTTTCGGTGAATGGGCCAATATAGGTCCAAGTGGGCCAAGTTGGGCCAATGTTGTGCTAGGATTGAAATTGATGTAAAATCAATGTTGAGAAATGTTTATGGGAGTGTTTCAAAGAGGTTTTGACTTTGGTTGGGCTTTGATTTTGGGGTTTGGGCTCATTTGGGTTAGGTTTGGGTTTAGGTCAAAAATGGGCCTTTTAGCTTTGGGTTGAGTTTGAGTGGGGTTTGGGTCTAAATTTTGGGCAAATCATGTTAGTATTTTGTTTGTGGGAATGTTAAGGAAGATTTAGAAAAGATTTGGGGTTAATTGGAATTGAATTGGGTGAGTTTGGGTTAGGTTTGGGTCATGGGTCCAAATTGGGCTTTAAGGCCAAAAGTGAAATTAGATCCAAATATCAATCAAATTGGACTTGAATTTGGTCTAGATTGGTGTTGAGAATGTTGAATTGAAGTTTAGAACTGAATTGGACCAGAATTTGGGTCAATTGGGTAGGTTTGGTTTGACATTGGGTTCACTTAGGGTTAAAATGGGTCAAATTGGGGGTTTTGACAAAAGTAGGGTAAATTGACAAAATTGGCCCATGGTGTAGTTGGACAAAATGAAATTGGGAATATTTGGAATTTTCTGGGATTTTCTGGGAATTTTCTGAATTTTTGGATTTTTTGGCCAAGAGGGGTATTTTGGGTATTTGGAGGGTATTGGGAGGTTTTCTTGGAATTTTTGGTATTTTTGGGTATGGATGATCAATTTAAGTGATTTGGAAATGTTTGGGAATGATTTTGGAGAATTTTGGATAATTTGAAAATTTTGAGAAATTTGGGTAATTTCGGGGGTTTTGGGTAGGCTAAGCGGGTGTAAGGGTCCCGGGGTCAAAAATTGAAAATTTGGAAAATTGAAGATTGGGTGGATGTAAGTGGAAAAAAGTCATTTTGGTTGAGCCATGAAGCCATGTCAAGCCCATATGAGCCATGAAGGGACCCATTTGAGGCATTCACTATGTTGTTCCTAACCCTGCTTAGCCGAGGGCTTAGTGGGTTAAGGACCATCCATGTGAATCACTCACATGAGTCGGGAGGTCGAGTTAAGTATGGGTGTGTGAAAGTGTAGTGTATAGGTGTAGTGTATAAGTGTAGTGTGTGTGTAAGTCAGCCCCTTCACTGGACCGGGCCACCTGGGCGATCCTAAGGCCAAAGAGTCCCATAGGAACTCATCCTTTAAACTTCCACATCCGATTTCAACCCTCTAGGTGATTAGGGGTCTACAGTCAAGTTTGTGGAGTTTGCAGGGAGTTAAGAAGTGGTTTGAATTTCTAAAAGGTGGGTCCCAATTCTAGTCCTCTAAGATTGTCAAAGGAAAAGCCTAAGGCTAGATCCTAAGTACTAAAGAGAAGAAGAGAAGACCTCATAGAAAATGAGGTCAACAAATGGACCCCCAATAGGTGTGGTGAGCTGACGGAGCACACCGCACGTATTGGCGTTGACCGAAGCGATCAACAAAACCAACACAAACATCCAAGTGACAAACTTAGGATGAAATAGAGGAGTTTTCGGCCGGGGAGTAGCAAGTATATCTACGAAACCGGAGATTCCCGAACTCTCGTCTGGGAAAGGAAAAGGAGGTGAATCCTAAATCACATGACACTGGGGAATTTCGATTTAGATTTTATTTTGCTTCAATTTAAGTTTTGATGTGTGAGTTTAGATTTTAGTTTGGAGTTTCAATTTAGATTGAAGTTTTTTGTCAAAATTAATTTGAGGGATTTGATTTGAAATGAAAATTGGAATTCTGAGGTTTTAGATGTAACATCTTCAACCTCGAAACAAAATTGAATTGATCAGATTGAATCATTGCAATGAGGAGGGATCTCAGAGCAATGCGGTATTGGATGTAAAATCCTTAACCTCAAGAGTTTGATTTTGATGTATTTCAGTGCAATAGGAAAAGAATCCTAAAGCAGTGCAGTCTTGGATGTAAAATCCTCGACCAAAAAGGTTGAATTTGATGTATTTCAGTGTAATAGGAAAGAATCCTAAAGCAGTGCAGTCTTGGATGTAAAATCCTCGACCCAAAAGGTTGAATTTGATGTATTTCGGTGCAATAGGAAAGAATCCTAAAGCAGTGCGAGTCTTGGATGTAAAATCCTCGACCCAAAAGTTTGAATTTGATGTATTTCGAGTGCAATAGGAAAGAATCCTAAAGCGAGTGCGAGTCTTGGATGTAAAATCCTCGACCCAAAAGTTTGAATTTGATGTACTTCGAGTGCAATAGGAAAAGAATCCTAAAGCAGAGTGCGATCTTGGATGTAAAATCCTCGACCCAAAAGTTTGAATTTGATGTACTTCGAGTGCAATAGGAAAGAATCCTAAAGCGAGTACGATCTTGGATGTAAAATCCTCGACCCAAAAGTTTGAATTTGATGTATTTCAGGTGCAATAGGGAAGAATCCTAAAGCGATGCGGTCTTGGATGTAAAAAATCCTCGACCCAAAAGGTTGAATTTGATGTATTTCAAGTGCAATAGGAAAAGAATCCTAAAGCTGTGCGATCTTGGATGTAAAATCCTCGACCCAAATGTTTGAATTTGATGTATTTCAGTGCAATAGGAAAAGAATCCTAAAGCAGTGCAGTCTTGGATGTAAAATCCTCGACCCAAAAGTTTGAATTTGATGTATTTCAGTGCAATAGGAAAGAATCCTAAAGTAGTGCAGTCTTGGATGTAAAATCCTCGACCCAAAAGTTTGAATTTGATGTATTTCGAGTGCAATAGGAAAGAATCCTAAAGCGATGCGATCTTGGATGTAAAATCCTCGACCCAAAAGTTTGAATTTGATGTATTTCGGTGCAATAGGAAAGAATCCTAAAGCAGTGCGATCTTGGATGTAAAATCCTCGACCCAAAAGTTTGAATTTGATGTATTTGAGTGCAATAGGAAAGAATCCTAAAGCGAGTGCGGTCTTGGATGTAAAATCCTCGACCCAAAAGTTTGAATTTGATGTACTTCGAGTGCAATAGGAAAAGAATCCTAAAGCGAGTGCGGTCTTGGATGTAAAATCCTCGACCCAAAAGTTTGAATTTGATGTATTTCGAGTGCAATAGAAAGAATCCTAAAGCAGTGCGAGTCTTGGATGTAAAATCCTCGACCCAAAAGTTTGAATTTGATGTACTTCGAGTGCAATAGGAAAGAATCCTAAAGCGGTGCGATCTTGGATGTAAAATCCTCGACCCAAAAGTTTGAATTTGATTTGATTGATATTTGATTCGAGATCCGGAAGAAATTGAATTTGAATTTGATTGAGACTTGAAATCCGGAAAGATTGAATTTGAGATTTGGAAGGATGAGTTTGAACTCGATTGAAATTTGATTTAAGATTTGATTTGAAATTTGGAAGATCAAATTTGAAACTTGATCGGGAGTGGATTTGGAATTTGATTGAGAATTTGATTTGTGATTTGAAAAGATTGAAATTTGATTTGGAATTTGGAAAGATTGAATTTGAAATTTGATTGAGAATTTGATTTGTGATTTGAAAAGATTGAAATTTGATTTGGAATTTGGAAAGATTGAATTTGAAATTTGATTGAGAATTTGATTTGTGATTTGATTTAACATTTATGTTGATTTCGTTTATCTTTTAATGATTCAGATTTTATTTTATCGTTTATTTAATGTTCATGTGAATTTGGTGTTCGTCATTTTTAGATTTTTAAAGAAAGTTTTCTTTTATCCCTTTTTTTTATTTCTTTTTGTTCTTTGTTCGAAGTTCATTTAACTTTAATGGCGTTTCCCAGTCAATTTGCACAAAAAAGGTGAAGGCCAAAAATGTGACATGGTCACTTTCATTCCAATCATGTTAAAGATACATCATACAACTCGATCTGGAATACATTTCATACAATCCATGTAGACTCAAAACGGACTATGTATGATCTTTTTGGTCCATCCAAAGAAGCATCTGTCAAAAATCCATGTCTGAATAGTGGGGTACATGGTCAATAACATCACCTTCCAAGCCATCCTTGGCAAGGATGCCGTATGGATGTACATTGGAGGTGTGATATCTCCCATGTAACTCACAGCTCGTAAGGCCGGAGGTTCTCTAGCTCGGGTACGGTCGGAAATGGTAAGGTGTCTTGCTCGTCGTCCATTCTCCCGAAAGTAACCGAGATCCGCTTCAACCGGCACTCCTCGGTATGCAATGCTTAGCGATATCCGCTCCGTTGCCCTTCGGTATCATGACGGAACCTACCGGTAAAGGTATCTTTACCGGCCCTCGGAACTCACCGGGGCTCGCTATCCGGAGGTCGGATCCGAACATGATGTTACACTCGTTCGGGAAAGAGATGCGTGCGAAAGGTCGACGAAGTCGTGGTGATCTATATGTGGGGGTATGTAATCACCCTCGTTTGTAGATGTTGATAATGCGGCTATTGGGTATGCAATCCGTCGGCGCGTACCCTCCATGTTATCAATCTTTTTACCATTCTCTTGATGACTAATGGCATCGGATCTACTTGCCCATGACGGAGTATTTTCGGTGGGTTTCCCTTCCTGTCTTCAGCAAAGTTGTATCAGCATCCGCATTGTATTGTGATTCTTCCCTTCCCTGGCATCCATCTCCGGGGTTCTGAGTAGGTATTCTCCCTTAGGCGGCCTCGCTCGGCCCATTCTTTTCAAATCCGGATACAATCCACGATTTCTTGTTGTTCATATTCGAGAATACGTCGGTATGTAGCTCGAGGCCCTCTAGTATGTTGATTCTTCTTCCTTTAATTCTCTCGAAGTATTCAAAGGTTTTCTTTTCAACATTTTGCATTCTCTCCGAGCTCGTATTCGGAATGATCGCGGATGGCGAGGCCTTGTGACATATTGTGGGATATATGGTTCAATCCCTTCACGTTCTCTTGCATACCTCGGCTCCTCGGGGATGATGCTCGTCGGGACATCCCCGGGGTTGCTCCGCAACAAGGTCATGCATTATTGGTGGTTCTATGCGGTGGCGTGGTAGCCTTCTTTCTTCGATCTTCGAAGATTTCCCCGGTTCTTTTCGTTATCCTAGGAACTGGCCTCCTTTCTTCGGGTTCCCGGTGAACCGGTGTCCTCGAAGTGTATGTGCCGGCATTAGCAATTGTCTCGTCGCGGCTGGTCCGCGACTAGTTTTGTTAACATCTTACGGATACGGCGATTCTTATTTCTTCGTTGCGTTGCTTGTGAGAGTAGCTCTTCGAACTTCTTGAATCTCTGTGGGCGCGGCGCTGACAAGCCTGCCCTCTGCTGTAGCCACTACAGACTTCATTTTCTTGTCTTCTTCAGCATTTGTCTTCCTTTTCTTGTTGTTGGATTGGTGGCTTGGGCCACCCACTTTCATCATCTGTCTGCAGGGTAGTTCTTCTCGGTTAACCGGGACCCGGTCACTTTCCTCGTACTTGTAGGCCTGTCGGTGCGAAATCCGAGTCGATCTCGATTATCGCTCCATCTTTCACCCTCTTTTCATCGAGTGCAAGGCTTACGCCATTCTTAAAGTTCGGGACCAACCGCTCGTTCGACCTTTCCCTGCGAAAAGACAAGGAAAAGGATCAGGGGCTGTACTAAGAACAAGAACATTAAGAAAATGTTTATTAAAGATACATTTTTTATTTCTCTTATATTTTAAAATTTAACAGGAATGAAGCGGGATAAGATCAGGAAAGAGATTTTGATTTGGAAAAGAAAACAAGGAAAACATATTATCATGACTTTATTTATTTTAGCACATTTTATTATTTTTGGGTTCGGACCCAATCATAAGTAATTACTTCGCCCGTGTTTCTTAGGGGTGAAGAATTCATTCCTTCGAAACATCAGGTAGCGTAATACTTTTTCAAGTATCGTCCATTGATTGGAAGCATATGTCGTTCTCCCTGGCAATTCACTAGCTGGTAGGAACCTCCTGAGTATACTGCTTCAACCACGAAACGGTCCTTCCCAAGTGGGTTCGAATTTTCCTCCTATCTTGCGGTGCGCGAGAATAGGTCTCTTGAGAATGAGAACTAAGTCACCAACTTTGAAGGTTCTTGGGCGGACCGGTTTGTCATGGGCTTGAACCATCTTAGCTTGGTATAGTTCTAAATTACATGTTGCCTTGCAAGTCTTTTCCCTTCCAAGCCTTCTAATTCTTCGAGTCGTAATTTGGCGTTCTCTTCTGTCGTGATCTTGTTTGCAATCGCAATTCGAGTGAAGGAAGCTCGAACCTCTAAAGGTAACACCGCCTCGGACCCATACACCGGAGCGTAAGGTGTAGCTTCGAGTAGGAGTTCGAAGGTTGTCCGGTAGGCCCATAAGGCTTCTAACAATTTCTCGTGCCAATTTCTCTTATTATCGTCCAAGGTTTTCTTTAAGATTTGAACGACGGTTTTATTAAAAGCCTCGGCGAGGCCGTTTGCTCTTGGGTAGTAAATTGTTGAGTATCGCCGATCGATTCCGTGTCTCCCGACAAAATTGTTAATTTGCGTGCTTCGAATGCCGGCCCATTATCCGTGATAGTCGCGCGGCACTCCGAAACGGTAGACAACTTGGTTCTTGAAAAGCGTAGCACGTGGTGTGCTTTCACTTCTCTAAGTGGAGCTGCCTCGCCCACTTGGAAAAGTAATCCGTAGCCGCAAGAATGAAACGATGTCCTTTTGAAGATGGTGGTTCTATCGGACCCACTATATCCGTGCCCCAACATTCGAATGGCCACGACGCAATTGTCGGGTGCGGCACATTTGGAGGTTGGTGTAGAACCACTCCGTGCACTTGGCATTGGTGACGGCTCTTGGCGATTTTCATGCGATCGGTCATCATCGAGGGCCGGTAGTACCCTAGTCTTTTAATTTTCATTTTCATCTTTGGACCCGATCGGTGAGCGCCACGAGTCCGAATGCACCTCTTTAACGATTTCACGGGCCTCGGACCCGCTTAGGCACCTTAGCCACATTTGATCAAAAGACCTTCCGTACAATGTGTTGTTTATTAATGCGTAAGACGAGTTCTTTTCTTGATCCGATGGAGCTAGCGACCTATCGTCCGGTAGCTTTCCTGTTTGCGGGTAGTCCATCAATGGTCGTCGCCAATCTTCGTGTTTTCCGTCATCGCTCGCAACTTGATTCTTTTTCTTTTTCGATTTGTGTATTGTGTCTATGTCGAGTTGTGATAGGACCTGACGTCCGTGAACCGACACTTCCACCGATTCATCTTGTAAACGAGCAAATTCTTTTGCGAGACGGGCTAAAGCATCTGCTTAAAGGATTTTCTTTTCGGGAATTTTGTAGATCGTTACATTTGGAATCGTTCCAACAATTTGTATGCCATCTTGGAAGTATTGTTCGAGTCTTGGCTTTAAATTTCGTATTGTCCGTCGATCCGTTGAATGATTAATCGCGAATCCCGTAGATGTTGATGTACGTTATCCCCATTTGAATAGCTAATTCCGGTCCTGTTATGAGGGCTTCGTATTACGCTTCATTGTTTGTACACGGTTCCGTCAAGTGGTAGGAGTATCTTAACATCCCCCGCTCCGGTGTTATAAAGATTAGCCCGATTCCTCGCCTTGCTGGGCACTATCACTTGCGATTCTTCGTCTTTGTGTGCTTGAAGATGCTCCGTCGAAATATAATTCCCAACGTCGATCATCAAGGTCTTCTAGGTTCATTATTTGTTCATCTGACAAATCGTCATTGAGAGGAGATTCTGCCGGCAAAGGGTGCGCTGCGAGGAAGTCTGCTAAGACTTGTCCCTTTACGGCACGCAGAGGCACGAAAGTTTATATCGAATTGCAATAATATCATTGATCATCTGGCAAGTCTGTCGGAAAGTGTTGGACGAGTCATCAAGTATTGCAATGGATTAAACTTCAAGATCAGGTTGACCTTATGAGAAAGCATGTAGTGCCTGAGCTTTTGAGCGGCGAAGATCAGGGCCAAACAATGCTTTTCAATTGCGGGATACCTTACTTCCGTCGGAAGTAAACGACGGCTTAAGTAGTAAAGAGCATTTTCTTTACCCTCATCATTGACTCGGCCAACGAGGCTCCGAGAGAGTCGTCTAAAGCCGCGGTGTAAAGTATCGGCGGTCTACTCGAGGCCGGGGCTGCTAAGACGAGGAGGTGTCATTAAATATTGTTTAATGTCCTCGAAGGCCTTCGGCATTTTTCTTCCCAAATAAATTTGGCGTCCTTTTTAACTAGTGCCGAGAAAGGCCGACACCTACCGACAAGTTTGAGATAAAGCGTCGAAGATATGCCGGCTTCCCTAGAAAAGATCGTAGTTGTTTTAAGGTTTTGGGAGGCGGCATTTCTAAGATAGCTTTAATCTTCTCGGGTCGATTTCAATTCCACGATGTCGGACAACGAACCCTAAGAATTTCCGGAGGTAACGCCGAAGGCGCATTTTAAGGGATTCATCTTAAGGTTAAATTGTCTTAATTGTTCGAAAACAATTCTCAAATCATACTGAGTGGTTTTCCTTTACTTTGCTTTTGATGACCACATCGTCCACGTAGCATTCGACTTGGTTGTGGATGAGATCATCAAAAATTCTTGTCATTGCTCTCCGGTAGGTTGCTCCTGCGTTCTTCGATCCGAATGACATTGCTGTGTAACAAAATACTCGATCGGCGTTACGAATGCTCGTAAGCTTTTCATCTTACGGAGCCATTTTTATCCGGTTGTATCCTGAAGATCCATCCATGAACGAGAATATTTCATGTGTTGAAGCAATGTCGATCATTAATTCTGGGATCGGTAAAGGGAATTCATCCTTTGGACATGCCTTTTTTAAATCTCTGAAGTCTACACAAATTCTAATTTGACCATTCTTCTTTCTGACTGGCACCACATTGGCTAACCAAGTCGGGTATTGTTCTTCACGGACTTATTTAGCGTCTATTAGCTTTTTAACTTCGGCTATGACTTGTTGTTCGATTTCTAGACGCATTCTTCTGGGACCTTGTCGATCGGAGCAAGTAGGATCCACTCCTAGCTTATGAGCCGCAACCTCTGGAGCCAATCCTGGCATTTCATCGTAGTTCCAAGCAAAACGAGTCCTTAAATTCCATTAATAATTTGATTATTTCTTCGGAGTCTTCTTTGTTGAGTAAGGAGCTAACAAAGGTAGGTCTAGGCTCTTCGTCTAGTACCTAAGTTAACTTCCGTTAACTCATCTATTGTGGATTTAATTTCTTCTTCGAATTCTGGTGGAGCGTCTCCAATTTGTAAATCTTCGAGTTCATCTCGTAGTTTCCATGCGAGTTTTCATTGGACTTGCAAGTGAAAACCAAGCAAAATTCGGTATCGTCAACTCGACCCTACTCGTGCCGAATCCGAGTCCATGCTTTGAATTGGGTGGACGACCGGAGTTATTCCATAATTTTTCAAAATGTTGTGATTGGCCTTTTGTCCATTGTCGAGGTAAGAAACCACGTTGAATTAAATTTTGAACACAGGGAGAGTACCACTCAAAAGGTAATTCCATTAATTCTGATAAAGTGACATCTTAGAATTGTACATTATTTTCAGTTTTGGAGGAAGAAGCACCGCGGTAGAACTTGATTGGCCTTGCACCGTCGTTACGTACCTCTTTGACCACCATACCCTCGATCTTGCTCGACTGGATCGGGGTTAGGGTCATAGTATGTACGTAGTGGTTAATCTTCTCGTACATTGATTTGTATTCTTCATTCTTTTCATCTTCGAGGGAGATCTTGAATTGCGGCTTCTTCCGACTTATTGCCGCTGCTTCTTGTTTGATTTCTTTTTCTTCTTCGAACTATCTTCCCAATCAACATTGATGGCCGGTTTCCTCTCGTCCAACCGTCCTAACGTCTCTACCACGGCCTCGTCCCCGGCCTCGACCTCGGATGCGAGTTGTGGAGAAACCTTCACCATCTCGCCGGAAGGGAGTGGTGAGTGAGCTGTTGGACTAGAACTTCAAGTTCTTCGTTGTCCCGAACTTTCTTTGCTTCATTTGTTACGGTATCTCCGGAGAAGATCGTTTTCTTTGGCGGTGCATAATAAGTTGCATCTTCATGGATTCCAATCTCATGTACGGAGAATGATTGCAAGTCACCTTTGATGCCACTGTTCCCCTCCATCGTAGTATTTGATGCAACGATGCGAGAGATGATGGTACCATCCTCGTTTTCATGTATCCATGGTCGGCCCGAGTAGAGCGTTGAACGACGTTTCGAATCGATTATGTGAAATTTTGCGGTTGTCTTTGCTAAGTCACCGGTCTTCATCGATAGCGTTATTGACCCGAGGGCTCTTTCTCCTTTACGGTTGAATCCTCTTAATAACATTTTGTACGCTTCGAGCTCGCGAGCATCAATTTCCAAGTATGCTAGTGTTCGAAGACTCATTATATTGATTGATGCTCCTGGATCCACCAATACTCCGGAGAGCGTAAACTTCCCGATTGTAACCGAAATGTACAACGGTCGGTTGTGATCCGCCGTCCCAAGTAGTAGGTCATTGTCCGTGAAGGTAACGCCTCGTCGTTCCTTTAACGAGCAAACTTCATCTAAGGAATCTCCGGCCATTTGAGCTAAGCGATTTTCCGGATCAAGTAAGGCCTTGATCGAGCTTCTCTCATCTCCTTTGATAAGATGAGAGCATCGTAAATGCTCGGCTTGGCCGGTAGTTTCCTAAGATGGGCTAGCACGTTGTAGTCCACTTTATTTCCATGTGTCTCGGCTTCTTCTCGAATGGGTATTTCTTCTGTCGGGGTTGGTTCTTCTTGAACAACCACCCGCTTTCCTTTGTCTTTCGGACCCATTCTTGGAGGTAGAACTCTTCCACTTCTTAAGTTGACTTCGTAATTTCTTCTAAATCTAGTGTTGAGCTTGCTAGAGTCTCCTCTCGAATCGGAATGACGAGGCTCCTCCGGATTAGCTTCGAGTCCGAAGGTTCTAACTCTATTGTGATCTGGAGCTCCTCGAAACTCGCGAGATAGATTCGTTACTTGTTGAACTCTCGTAGCCTCCTTGATGGATGTCTTCTTCGTTATTTTGATCGTCGAGATCGTGTATGATTTGAGAATTGTCGTTGGTATCGAAGTCGATGTCCGGATTGTCGCTAGTTACGTAATCGTTAGAAACAGTCAAAACGTAGCCAACGCCATCACCCTTATCATTATATGATCCCACCGAAGTGAGCGGATAATCATACAAAATCGGAGGTTCGAGGGATTTCTCCCCCGGATTGGAAACAACTATCCTAGGATAAGCGGCCCTAGTCTAGCCTTAGGAGCCTCGGTCCTCTCTTCTTCGTAGATTTTCTTCTTCTCTTCAATCGTTTCTCGTTGAGGTGGTTCTTCTATCGCAAGTGATAGTACCGGTTTAACGAGTCTCGAACTACGAATTGAAGCTCGCACCGAAGCGGTTCGGATGCTCGTCTAAAATCTTCTTCGAAGACCTCGTCCGGGCGGTAGTCCATCCATCGTCGATTGCATAGGGATCTATCGGAATGACGGGATCGGTTGAGATAACATTGACGGAACCTCCTTTCGGGGTTCCTTCATGTACTCCTTCGGGATAGTTATATTTCCTTTCCGAAGGTTGTCGTTGAGCCAACTTTTAAAGGTAATGCAATCTTCTATCTTGTGCCCAGAGCATCCGATGGTAGGGGCAAAAGTTGGGATCGCCTTTCTTGTTGACTTCCTCGGTCTTTTAGGTTCCGGCAGTGGAAATGCGGAGTCTTCATTGGAGCTACGGAACATTTTCGGTACTTGCTTCATTTTTGAACGGATATTCTCTCGCTCGAAGCTCCCTTAATGTACGTTGCGGACGAAGCGGTTGTTCATACCTGCGGAGACGACCGATAGACCTGGACCGGGGTTGCTTGGTAATTCTGTTGTGGTTCGTTGCGGCCGTTCTGGTGGTATTTGTATCGGTTGCTTGCCTTTATCAACTGCTGCAATGGTCCCGAATTTCTTTTCGAAGGTCTTCACCGGCTTCTGCTTGTCCGTCTTGTCGGCAAAACTCAATTGCTTCGCCTCTTCTTGCAAGCTTCCGGCCTTGCTTAACAACTTCTCAAAAGTTTTAATAGTGAATCCTTTGAGGAGAAGTGCTATCGGGCCGTGAATGCTTTTAAGCAAGATGCCGACTACATGTTGTTCTTGCAGTTGTGGTTCACACTTCATGCTTAAGTTTCTCCATCGAAGTATGTAATCCACCAAAGTTTCATTCGGCCTTTGTTTCTCTACCACTAAATCACCTATAGTGATGTGGTGCTGAGCTCCCGGCGAATCGCTTGATGAAGAGGTTCTCTAGCTCGAGAACGTCTTCACTGAACCATTTGGTAATTCTGCATACCAGTCGAAGGCGATTCCTGACAGACTGCTGACGAACTGTCGGAAGAGTAACGCATCGCTCCCGCCGGCATTGCAACAACTGGCACGAAAGTGTGCAACATGCTGTCGGGGGTTCCCGGTTCCGTCGAAGGTCTTGAACAGAGGTGGTACGAAGCCTTTCGGGTATTGGACAGCGTCGAATTCTTCTGGTAAGGTCTACCCGTCCGAATGGATGTCCCGTTCTTCGATTGTGCTAAGGCTTCTCGCACTCTGCCGTTCTACCAAGTTCTTGATATCCTTTTCGGGGATCATACTTTGTGTTGTATCCTTTTTCAGCTGGTCATCCCCATTGACGGATGTAATCTCCTTTCCTCCGTCTACAATGTGAATGACCTCTGGGGGTGTCTCTCTATGTGGTTGTACTTGACTCTGGAGAGTGGCCAGAGCTACGGCCATCTCTTCCATCCTTTTCACCATTTGAGCGATCGTGTCGTCCTTTTCCTGAAGCTGTCTCCTCATCAGTTCCGGCTCCTCTCTTTCTGCGGCTGCAGGAGCACCTTGCGAAGCCGATGAAGCTCGTGTTTCAACCATATTGATTTCTGCATATTCGTCGTCCATGAATTCCGATGAATCGATCTCATCTCCGAACTTTTCTTCTCTTTCTTTTGCCAACCGTCGGATATCGGTTCTCAACTTTTCCATGGCATCTTCTAGCGGAGCTTTCGTGTGTCTTTGCGGTTGTCATGCGATAGCCGCCGGGTCCCTTTTTCACGAGTCCCCTTTATCGCGGTAGCACTTTCTTCGATTCCGGCCTCCCGGCGAGACTTTCTTTCTCGGGACTGCCGTTTTAATCTTAATCGCCAGTAGTGGGACGCCATACCATCCTTCTAGCGGCGAAGGTCTAGGACCGGATGGTCCGTCGACCAAATGCCTTGGAAGGTGGTATCCTCCCTAATCTGTAATCCTGAGACTACGACAGGCGGGCTAGCCTTCATTCTCTTGCTTGGCTTTTCTGTCATGACGGCGGGCTCTACTCGGGGTCCAAGATGGGATTTGATTGGCACCCGCCCTATCCTTCGTAGAATCTCCGATACGGGGCAGTTTTCCTTCCTTGCTAACTTTTCTACCAAAGTTTGCAGTCGAGCAAACGGCGTAGTTCTAGTTCTTTTCTTGCGGCTATCGTTGTAGTATGCGGGCCGAGGTAATGTGGCAGCAATCTTGCGAACATTCTCCTCATCCTCTCGCGGCGGAGAGGGGATGGAACTCGCTTCCTCCCAAAGTGGTATGTAGTCGAGCGGCGGTGTATATTACGGTAGCGGTGTATTTTACGGCAGCTACTGGAATTTCCTCCGGAAAGCAATTTCGGCGGCTACGGCTTCTTTGGCGATCCTTCTACTTCGTTTCTTCTTTGGGTCCTTGTCGGTGATGGAATCTTTGGACCGGACCCGATTTCGAAAACGAAGGTCTTATAGGAAGATCCGTACCCTCCACGGTAACGAGTTTACCATAGTTCTCGGATTTCTTTCCCCTTTGATTTGGCGTGAAGTCGGGGTAGGTGCGAAACAACTAGACCGAGTGGGGGTAGTAAGAACAGATCCTCCTACGGACGGCGGTACTCCTCCTAGTCGGGATCCTTTGCAAGGAGGAAACTCTTGGGTCGACCTAAGGTTGAACTCAAGCAGTGGCTCCTCAGCTTCAGATACCTTGTTCGTCAGTGCAAAGAGGGAGACGTCGGTGACCTTGACGTTCGTGTTTTCAAATCCCTGTCCAAATCGGATGATCCCATTGTCGGGCAGCTCATCCTTATAGACAGTGAAGTCCAGTCCGTTGGTGAAGGAGAAAATCAGTTTCGGGGCTTCCATTTCTGCAAGGTAGATTCTGGTTGTCAGTCCCAAGTTATGCTTCTTTTCTTTAGGACGAAAAGAAAGGAATTGAAAAGAGTCCGAACTCATTCTTGTTCATGTATTTATATGAGGGAATCATTTGTTAAAAGAGTTACTTATTAGAGGGTTTGTTTATTTAGAACAGAATGTTCAAAGGTGTAGAGAAGGCAAGGAATCCGATTCAGAGTTGGAAAGGAAAAGAAAGTCTTAAGCAAGACTTCTCGACTCAAAGGATTACTCCTAAACTAACACCTATTGGGGGTCCACCCCACCTCAGGAATGAGGTAAAAGGATCTCGGAACCTCTCTATTTAGGGTGTCTAAACAGAGTGGCTCCTAAATCCGAGAGAATGTTGGCTATACTTATTCAAGATAGAAATGAACATAGTATTCCAACGGAAAGAAGGGTAGTTTGATCCACTAAGGACATGGATACACTACCGATTTTGAAAGCAGAACTATCTGATTATAATGGAGAGAGGAATTTTCCCAAGTGAGTCGCCGAAATACTGTCGGCATATTTTTAGGTTGTGTGTTATTTTAAAGGGAGTCGCCTAACGTAAGTTCGTAGGCGAATTTTTAATTTAATTAAAATAATTTGAAAAGTAGTATTTGATTTTGAAAATAATTTTAAATTTGAAGGTTTTAAGATATGAGATTAAACCGATCTCACATCCCAAGTAGTTTATATAAACGAGCACCGCACCACAAACCGTGTATCTATCCCTAAGGATAGACACACTGCTTGATGGTGGGGCTCGATTAAATAAACTAGAAGATTTGTGACATCCGTTTGGTCCGCGAACCAATTTTATAAGCCGAACAAAATTCCCTCGCTTAATATGAAAACATTAAACAGGGGTTTATATTACCCGGGTTCTTTAAAATTCCCTATAAGGGCAAGCCCTATAGTTAATTACATCTTAAGTGATGGGAATCACCTAAGAAAACTCTCGATAATAATCAATAATTCTGCTCTCAAGGATTTCAAAGTTTAAGATTTTCAAGGGATTGAAATTTGGAATTTCAATAGGGAATGAATCAAATTTGGAACATTTTGTTTTGGGAATCCAAAGGAAGAAAAGTAGGAGAAATCACAGATTCGAAGCGAACTTCGGTAATTTCCCGACTATCCTATTGTTTAGCTTGAATTTAGGAAAGTCCTAATATTTATCTAAATGTTTTGATTTTGCCAATTTTAATTAATTAGGACTTATATTTATATGATAGAATCATACAAATAGCCTCGAAGATGTGAGGGTTTATGTCGTATCGAACGACTACCTCGGAATCCTAAAATCGGTTAGGGCTTAATTTGCAATGCAAATGCCTAACGAAGAGTTGAGGATTTATGTTGCACTAGGCAAACTACCTCGAAGTCCTATGGCTTGGTTGTTTAGTTCTAGGAAAGTTTTGCTGATGTAGATTCAGGTTTTGCTGATGACGATGGTCGTGCTGCCCACCATGCTCCGAGCTCCTTGTTGTTGCAGAAGTTTAGTTTTAGAAGTCATAAATCAGGGGATGAGAAAAGTGTTTTGGTTTAGAGAAGTCTTAATTTCCAAGTGTTTTTTACGTTTTAATTAAAACAAATCTTAAAGTTGATTATAACGACACCGGTTAAGATCCCACGGTTCCATCCTTCGGCATCATTATTTTTATCGGATTCACTTAGTCCGGATGAATTTGCTAAACTCAACCGAATGAGTTCCACACTTTCATTTAGACCGTGGGAAATCCCGTTAGCAACACGTAGGTTACATCATCCGAGGTATTCCCGATCATCCAACAGGACGTTTTAATTTAATTGTAATTGTAGTTTTGTGTTCGTTTGTGATTAAATTTTGAGTTGTTTTATATTTTGAAATGTTGTGGCGGTGAATCTTATCTTGCAATGACTTTTAACTTAGTTTTGGTTTCGGTTTTAGGGGCTATCCTAAAGGTGTGAGTTTTCATGCAACGATTGTTTATCATGCAAGAAACGTAAGTGCAATGCGATTAAATAAATTGCGATAATGTAAATTGCAAGAAAGTAGATTGCAATAAAATAAAAGCGTACCTGGAGGGTCTTCCCGTCATCCCAAGCTGCACTTAAAACACAATTAGAATATTTAAGCAAGTTCCTAGGTAAAGCTAAGGGAAGGGTTATGGTTTTCTACCAAATTCTAATACTATAGCTTAGTCATTTCCTATGACGTCTAGGTTCCTTGTGTTTTGGTTTAAGGACGATTTTCTTCATCGAAGAACAATTAAGTCCGATTGTTCTTATAAATGTCCTATCATATTGAGGAAGTGCTTAAGAATAATCTTAAACATCTTTTCAATATTTCTAGGATTGTTTTAAGTCCGAAGGAATTTAATTATACAAATGAATTAATCGTCCAAGAATTCAAGTTTTGTTGTTATCTTGCTCGAGTGAACTAGGACATTTGAATATCCTATAAGTGAAGTAACATTTCATTTAATGTTACATTTAGGAGTTATAATAACCAAAGCTTTCGAGGGTAAATTGGTATTCAAATGATTTGATTTATGTTAAAGGGTTTAAATTTGGAATAGTGTTCAAGTTGCGTTATATTTAATTTCTTTCTGTTTTAGGTGATGTTATATTTAATTCAATTTAATTTAATTTAATTTAATTAAATTGAGTTTTAATTTTAATTTAATTCAATTTAATTCAATTTAATTTGATTTGATGTTATATTAATTAATTTGATTTGATTTAGTTTTAATTTAATTTGATTTAATTTAATTTAATTTAATTTAATTTAATTTAATTTAATTTAATTTGATTTAATTTGATTTAATTTAATTTAATTTAATTTAATTTAATTTAATTTAATTTAATTTAATTTAATTTTAATTTAATTTTATTTAATTTATTTAATTTAATTTAATTTTTTAATCTTAATTTAATTTAATTTAATTTAATTTAATTTATTTAATTAAATTTAATTTTAATTTAATTTTATTTTTTAATTTTAATTGAAATTTTTAAAAGAGTTTAATAATTTAATTTTAGTTTTAATGATTAAGTCTTTTAATATTTTAAATTTAAGTTATCATTTTAATTAAGAATTGAATATTAATGAGATAATTAATTTAGGGATTTTTAAATTAAAGAATAAATCTCTTCCTAATAATATCCCTATTTTAATAATTCCAATTTTATTATTCTTCCAAATTTAATCCATTATTTAATTAAAGTTTAATCATTTTAAAATTGCTTAATGGGTTTCTACCCTTTAATCATTTAAATTTCAATCATCCAAATCAGATTAGGATCAAATATTTTACTTGTTAATTTTTTTTATTAAACCTAAAGTTTTAATTAAGGGTTAAAAAAAATTTAATTACCACTTTACCCTTTAAGCTTAATAATTTCATAACTCACTAAATTGAACTCAAATAAATTTGAAATTTTTATGTAACTTCACTCATATGTCAATAAAGACATGAGAGGAGAAAATGTGATTTTTCTGTATTTAATTTATTTATATAATTATTTTTGGTAGAAAATAGAGATTTTCAAGGAAAATTTAATAAAATGACCAAGGGAAAGTTTCTGTCCTTAAGAAAATTAGGGGACATTCCTAATGACCAGAGGATCACTTGGACCAATTGTGATGATTTTTTGAATTATATTATTTTTATTATAATTATTTTAAGTTTTGGAGTGTTAATTAATTTAAAAATAAGATAAATGTTGAAAAATGAATTTTATTTTTTTCAAAAATCTCTCTGATATCAAGGAAATCAGAGAATCAAATTTTGCAATTTTCTGATTTTTCTATGATTTATTATAATTATTTTAGTGAAAATGTTAGAAAACATATTTTTTTAATTTTAAAATTACCTTAAAGCTTTAAAATTTAATATCTCACTAAATAGACCTAAGAAAAATGTGGGATTTGTTCCTATGTGATTAAAATTCAAAATGTGACATTTTGGTGAATTTTATTATTTTTGTGATTTTTATTATTTTTTAATTATTAAGAATATTAAAATATTATTAAAAATCAACTTTTTAGAAAATTAAAATTTTAATTTTCTTAGGTTCCCCTGATATCAGAGAGGCTCCAAAACCAATTTGGTGAATTTTTGAAAGGTATTTTAAAAGTTATGAATTTTTAAAGTTTAAAAATGACTAAGTGGCTTAATCAACCCAATTAGTGGGGTTAACCAAGTCCAATTGACCTCAAACTTTTATGGTGGATTCCTCTGATCCTAAAGGTCAGTGGAGAATTGATTTCAAGTCAATTTGATGCATGGTTAACTCTAATTAATTAGAGACCTATTTTGGGTGTTTAAGCCAATTAGGGTTGTTTTAAATGAACTAAGTCAAAACCTATTTTTCCTAGGGTTCTCTGGTCATAAGAAACATCACCAAATTTTCCTAGAATTTATTTCACAACATGCTATTTATTGGAATTAAAATACTCAAAACAGCAACATGAATTTGAAAAATCAATAACTTTTTATAGGGATGGCCTCGACTTTGGAAAATTCAGGGAATGTTCCCAAATTCAGAGGCTTCAAAAGCCACTATGGTCTCATGCCATGGTGAATTGTATACATGCATGGAGAATTAAAAGTATGCGGAGAGTAAATAAATTATAAAAAATAAAATACTTAATGAAATTAAATGATTTCTTTTCCACATTATTCTCCTCCGTTCACCGAGCAAGAGGATATTTTTATTTTATTTTTTGATTTTTCTACAGAGTTATGAATTTTTGAAGTTTAGGGAATTAAATAAATCAAAAAATACCCTAATTTTCTATTTATCCACGCGGCGCCAACTCATCCTCGGCATCTCCGAAATGCCGCGTGTCGCGCTCCCATTCGACGCCGCCACCTGAGTCAGCAGCCCGGGCCCCGCGGTTCTCGTACCGTCTCTTGGTCCGACGCCATCTGAGCCGTCCGTCCGCTCGTGTATTGAATGGACAGCATTCGTTCATCGTCCTCGAGCGTCCTCGCCCGAGAGCCGTCTACACTAAATCCACTAAGATCTCACTCGATACTCAATGGATTTTCATGTTCTTATGCTCTATGGATTCGTCTTGAAGAGACGAACACATCTATACGGCTATCATGCATTGAAATTAAAGCATTCGAAATGGAGAATCTCCAGAAGCTCGGGATGAAGAATTAGCTCATACCTTTGCTCAGAGAAGTGTGGCTTCAATCCGAGAGTTGTTGCACCTTCGATTGGATCCCGAGAAGCTCCGGATGAAGTCTCCGCGGTGCAGTGAATTGTCTAGATGAGATTTCGACCAAGCCCGATCACAAAGCTTGGAGGCTGGAGCAACTGGGTGGCCTGGAGATGGGGCTTTTGCTAGTGGACACCTTCCCTTGGTCTGGTGAAGGTGTAGAACCAATCAATTTGGGGATTGGCTCACTGTGGAGAAGTGTCCTGGTTTTGGGTAGAATTTCAGTTGGGAAATTAGATTTTATCAGTGGGGATTAGGGCAAATTGCCACTGGGGCTCAACTGCTCTAAGGGTGGAGAAGGGTTTGGAACAATTTTGGCAGAGTTTCGGCAAGGTTTGTGTAACTCTCTTCTCTTGGCCGTGAGGGGTGGAGTTTAAATAGGAGAGGGTGGAGGGCCTCCCAGGGAGAGTTAGGGCTTGGGATCGAGCTGCTGCGGGCATGGGAAGAACGGCTCCAATGGCCGCTGGGGATGGGGCGGCTCAGCGAGTGAGAATTCCAAGTTGGGCTCACATGTGAGCTCTCGGCCGTGGTGTTTTCCGGCGGCCTGGTGGCTGGCCAGCCAGGCATGGGTCACCATCTTGTTCAGGTGGGTCAGGGCTGGGGTTTAGTGTAGGCAATTGGCAAATGCCATGTGTAAAGAGCTTGGATTGAAATGGAATGGGGGGAAGACCATTTTGGGTTCAAATGAGTCAACCCATGGTTTTGGGCTAGGTTCACCACCCCAGGCCTGGTCTTGGGCTGAAAAGGATCACTTGGGTCAGCCAAGAGAGAATGGTGTGGTCTCCATCCATGATGAGGTGGCTAAGCATGGTTTAGTGTGTGACATGCTTAAGGTAAAAAAGGGTTTAAGAAGGATTAGGAAAGGGGGCCCTCCTTTTGCCATTAATGGCTTGATCACATGTCAAGCCTTCCATGGCTTCATGTGGCTTGTCCATGGCTTGCATGGCTCATCTTTGGCTTGGTAAAAAGTTTGGTCAATTTCATGAAAATGGATTTTAGGAATTTTTGGTAATTTGATGGAAATTTGTATGAAACTTGATTTGGAATTATTTGATGATGAATTTAGGACTTAGGTAATGGATTTAATTAAGTGGATGGAAAATGGAGATGTCATGTGGGCTTTAGGGTAGATTTTGGGCCTTTTGAAATGGTTTTAGGTGGGCTTTTAAGAAGGTTTAGGAAAGTGGGCTTTTGGATTTTAAAATGGATTTTGGGATGAAATTTGGTAAAGAGGTTGGGCTAAATAATTTTTGGGTTTAGCTCATGGATGTATCATGAGTGACTTGAAGCAAATTGGGAGTGATTTGGGTTTGAATTGGGTTGAATTTGGGCTCTTTTGGTGAATGGGCCAATATAGGTCCAAGTGAGCCAAGTTGGGCCAATGTTGGGCTAGGGTTGAAATTGATGTAAAATCAATGTTGAGAAATGTTTATGGGAGTGTTTCAAAGAGGTTTTGACTTTGGTTGGGCTTTGATTTTGGGGTTTGGGCTCATTTGGGTTAGGTTTGGGTTTAGGTCAAAAATGGGCCTTTTAGCTTTGAGTTGAGTTTGAGTGGGGTTTGGGTCTAAATTTTGGGCAAATCATGTTAGTATTTTGTTTTTGGGAATGTTAAGGAAGATTTAGAAAAGATTTGGGGTTAATTGGAATTGAATTGGGTGAGTTTGGGTTAGGTTTGGGTCATGGGTCCAAATTGGGCTTTAAGGCCAAAGTAAAATTGGATCCAAATATCAATCAAATTGGACTTGAATTTGGTCTAGATTGGTGTTGGGAATGTTTAATTGAAGTTTAGAACTGAATTGGACCAGAATTTGGGTCAATTGGGTAGGTTTGGTTTGACATTGGGTTCACTTAGGGTTAAAATGGGTCAAATTGGGGGTTTTGACAAAAGTAGGGTAAATTGACAAAATTGGCCCATGGTGTAGTTGGACAAAATGAAATTGGGAATATTTGGGATTTTCTGGGATTTTCTGGGAATTTTCTGAATTTTTGGATTTTTGGTCGAGAGGGGTATTTTGGGTATTTGGAGGGTATTGGGAGGTTTTCTTGGAATTTTTGGTATTTTTGGGTATGGATGATCAATTTAAGTGATGTGGAAATGTTTGGGAATGATTTTGGAGAATTTTGGATAATTTGGAAATTTTGAGAAATTTGGGTAATTTCGGGGGTTTTGGGTAGACTAAGCGGGTGTAGGGTCCCGGGGGTCAAAAATTGAAAATTTGGAAAATTGAAGATTGGGTGGATGTAAGTGGAAAAAAGTCATTTTGGTTGAGCCATGAAGCCATGTCAAGCCCATATGAGCCATGAAGGGACCCATTTGAGGCATTCACTATGTTGTTCCTAACCCTCTTGCGAGGGCACAGGGGTTAAGGACCATCCATGTGAATCACTCACATGAGTCAGGAGGTCAAGTTAAGTATGGGTGTGTGAAAGTATAGTGTATAGGTGTAGTGAATAAGTGTAGTGTTTGTGTAAGTCAGCCCCTTCACCAGACCAGGCCACCCAGGGCAGTCCTAAGGCCAAAGAGTCCTATAGGAACTCATCCTTTAAACATCCACATCTGATTTCAACCCTCTAGGTGATTAGGGGTCTACGATCAAGTTTGTGGAGTTTGCAGGGAGTTAAGAAGTGGTTTGAATTTCTAAAAGGTGGGTCCCAATTCTAGTCCTCTAAGATAGTCAAAGGAAAAGCCTAAGGCTAGATCCTAAGTACTAAAGAGAAGAAGAGAAGACCTCATCAAAAATGAGGTCAACAGTGTCTTTTAGGTGCCCCCATCTTATTCTACAATGTTGAATCCTAGTATTCTTTATTTTACAACTCTTCATCTTAAAATCTAGAACTAATAATCAATGTAGGGTATTTAATTCCTCACTTGGAATGACCTTACAATCCTTACAATCTCGACGATCTCTTCTTCTCATAATAAAATAATCAATTTGTATTTTATTAGATCCATTCTTATAAGTAATAAGATGCTCGTCTCTTTTCTTGAATAAAGTATTAGTAATAATCATATCATACGCTAAAGCAAAATCTAAAATGGCTCTACCTTCTTCATTAATTGCTCCATAACCGTAGCCACCATGAATATTTCTGAAATCTTCTACCACTCTACCGACATGTCCATTTAAATCTCCTCCAATAAAATTTTTTTCTTCAAGGGGTATCAATTGTATTAAGTCTTCTAAATCATTCCAGAATTTATCTTTAGAGCACATATCTAAACCAACTTGAGGAGCATAAGCACTTATAATATTAAAAATCTTAGTATCAATAATAATCTTAAGTGCTATAATTCTATCTCCAACTCTATTAATTTTAACAACATTATCTTTCAAACTCTTATCTATAATTATACCTACACCATTTCTAGTACGACTCTTACCAGAATACTAAAGTTTAAAACCTAAGTTATCAATCTCCTTAGCTTTTTCACCAACCCATTTAGTTTCTTGATCAATGGTAGTTCTCCGTAGTTCATTGTTTATATTTATAACATTATAATATTTATCTCCATTTTGATAAATTATATATATCCCATTTAAAATGAATTATAAATGGGGTTTAAAATATGATGACTTATTTAAGATATAATTTAATGAAAAAATTGAAAATCTCTAATAGTTTGATGGAAATCTTTAAGAAGTTAACAATAAATATACATTTTAATTAAACTTAAAATTATATTTAAATTATGAATAACTAGACATTATATAAGATGATTTATCTTAATTGTCAAACTAAACCAATTTTACTTATTATTATATCTGGATGAGATGTTAATAATTAATGTTATTATTTGTGCTAAACATACAGTTAATATTATAGATAATGATTATTTTTGAAGTTTTTAAGGTTTTGATTAATCAACAATATTATTAATTCATACCTAATATTCAAAAGTTAAGCAATTTCGAGATATCAACCAAATTGTTAATTTCAATACGATGAGATGTTTCATTATTTTACCGAAAATTCTCTTGCTAAACGATAAACTACGGAGACTTGTGTAGAATTGATCAAGTTATTAACCATAATATTAACTTTACAAAACATGGAATCTTAAATTATAATCCATAGTATCAAATTATTTACCATCAAAGTTATTAAGACCATTTTAAATATTGACTACAAAACTTAATTTATAGTTTTATTAAATCCACTTTTTATCTTGAGAGCAGTAGTTAAATGTTTAGGGTTATAATTATAACTCAAAATTTGAAATCTGATTATAATATTAACTTGTTTTAATAAAAATTAGGGGTTATAATTGGTTTCATATTTTAATTATAACATTATAAAATACTGCTAATGTACATTTTGTTGTATTGTTTAACAGATAAGTATATAATTTATCATCTTTAAATTTAAGAAGTTCATAAATATTATCAATAACAATACATATACAGATTATTTTAAGTTACTTATCCATGCAGATTTTCCTTTTTTTTTCCAATGAACTTCTTCCCTCTTTTTAATGGATTGTTTTGCGGAAGGAGCTTCAAAGAGGAGATTTTCT
>JAKZJZ010001107.1:0-31522 GCA_022702705.1 Papilionanthe hookeriana x Papilionanthe teres | reverse complement strand
GTGTTTTTTCTTCAAGTGCCAATACATCCTTCTCAGCCTCTTCCACCACAGAAAAAACATTACCAAACTGGAGCCAGCCCCAGTTTCTTAATTTTTTACTCAAAATCTGGTGGAGGTGAGACAGTTTAATCCAAGGGTCCTGATGGTGAGAGTCCCACCAATGGTCTTCCACAAAATGCAGAAAGTTGGGGTGAGTAGACTAAACATTCTGATACCTGAAAGGAGGACTGGTTGGGGTACTAGTGGGGGCAGTGAGGGTTATAAGGAGAGGTCTGTGGTCAGAGCAGGCCAGAGCAAGGTGGGTAACTTGTGTGTGGAGAAAGTGAGAGTGCCAAAGTTCATTTGCCAGGAATCTGTCAAGCCTTTCCCTTACAGTGTTTCTTTTCCAGGTATAAGGGGGGCCCCTAAACCCCAAGTCATAGAACCCAGCAGCATGGATATTATCACTGAAGGTAGTCATAGTCTTCACCCTTGGGTTGATACCACCAAATTTCTCAGCTGGGGTGGAGATACAATTGAAATCACCCCCTACAATCCATGGGGAGTTGTTGTTGGTGTTGATGATATGAATTTGTTCCCAAAGAAGAGTTCTGTCAATGCTTCTACAACCAACATAAATAAAGGAAGCAAGTGCATGATGTCCAGCAAACTGAATGGAGAGGTGAACCATCTGAGGGTGATCCAGCAGCACAGTCCAAGTAAGTTCTCTCCTACAGAAGATCCAAATTTTATTGTTTGAGTTGGCAAAATGTGAAAAGCCATGAAGTTTTTTTATGATTCTATTAGGGTGTTGATGAACAAGGGGTTCAAGGATAGCAAAGCACCAAATTGAATGTTTTTTTGTGAGGTAAAAAAGTCTTTGAAGAGAGGGGGGATGGGACACATTTCTAATATTCCAACAAAGAAAATCTATCATGAGGTAAAGGGGGGGGGAGGTGGGTGGGTGAGATTTTGATTTTGTTCTGCCCCTGGTAGAAGGAGGGGAAGGTCCAGCTAAATGCTGTGGATGGGGGTTGAGGTCACAAAGGAGATCTGCTTTGCTTCTTCTTTTCTTTTTTGTTGTCTTGATTTCCCAAGCATTCCTCATTGAGTCTTGAAGTTCCTCAGTGGGGAGAGCCTGAGAGGTACCAGGGGGCACAATAATAAGGGGATCAGCAAGAGAGGGTTTAAACTGTGAGGTGCTAGGGAAGGCAGTTGAAGGAATTAGAGAGGTGGGTGAGGTGGGATTAGGTTGTGAAGTACGGTTAGGGGGTAAGGGATCGGTAAAGAGGTTGAGTGGGGGAGTAGGCTGTGGGGGAAAACCAATATCAATATGGGGGGTATAGAGTGTGGAGAGGGGAACAAAGAGGGTGGGGGGTGGTGTGGCAATGGGGGGCTAGTAGTAACGTAGATTCTAAATAAGATGATATTAGAACATTTTCCCTGTCGGCAGAGGTGATGACAGCACCATTAGCAGCTCTAGAGGTATGTTTCTTTGGGGGTCGATGCAATCTATAGCATTTTTCAATGGTGTGACCATATATATATATATATATATATATATATATTAACAGGAAAGGAAAATTTCATTTAATTAAAAGAGTTACATACATCTAATGTAGGGGAGATCATTGAGATCTCCAAAAACTAAAGGCTTAAGAGGCACAAAAGGTGTGGCGAAAAAGAAATAAGTACTTAGTGGATGTAGCATGTTTGGTCAACCAGTTAGTCGGTTGGTTACCTTCTCTAAATATATGAGTCCATTTTAAAGTGAAGGTGCTGGAGATATGGAGAACTTTTTTGAACAGGTATACCAACTGCCAGGGAGGGGAGGAGAGACCTTGTGAAATGTTGACCAATGGCTTTGAATCAGATTCAATCCAGACAAAATTGTATTTAAGTGCTTTATCAGTAATCAATGCCCAATAATAAGCTTGCATCTCAGAATCCAGAGCTGAAACTGAAACAATGGGTATATTGAAGCACCACAATAATTGACCCAGAGAATTCCTACACACGGCTCCAATACCAAAGAATGAAGGGGTGTAGCTACCATCGATATTGATTTTTATCCATGGCAAGGAAGGAGGGGGCCATTTCAAGCAAAGCGAGTTTGCTTTTAGATGGGACTTCTAACAGTGAATGCTTACTAATGAAGCTACAACAGTTAGCCACAATTTGATTGATAAAACAAAGTTTGCTATCAAACTTGGCCAGATTTCTTGCCATCCATATGAACCAAAAGATAACCATAGGAACATGATACCATTTTTCATTTTTCCAGTTCCTCCCGACGAAGCCTCCACGAAACCCGATTATATTTTAGGTGAGATAAATTGAGATGTATTAGTACAGCCTTCCATACCTGATTAGTAACTTCACAGCTTAAGAAAAGATGAGAGACATATTCTTCATGAGATTGGCATAACTAGCATCTAGAGGCAGTTCTTAAACCTTTTAGCTTCAGAATTTCATCTAATGGGAGGTATTTATGAAACAGTCGCTAGCAAAAATAAGACATTGATGGAGATAACAGCCTTGTCCAGATTTTCTCCCCCAACTAGTGTCAGGCAAGTGATTGAAGGAGCTATAGATCATCTTGTTTAAGGATTGATTGGTAGATTGTTTCAGAAACAATCCTATACGCTTAGTTGAATCAATTGGTATAAGAAGTATCTGCTACACACTCTCCTCATCCAGCACTTCTCTAAGTAAGTTGGTATTCCATTGGTCTTCGATCCGAAATCCGATGCGCGTTAGTTGTGTGTTAAATGCGGCGGGGAAGGTTAATGGGTTATCAATAGTCCGGTTATCATAGTAGAAATTAATTTTCCCATTGCCAACTTCCCAGCAAAAAAACTGGTTAGCAATGTCTCTAATTTTCAGCAAATGTTTCCAATGTTTGGAATCTCCCATTTTGGGCAAAACAACATTTGGATGGGACTTCCAACAGTACTTGTTCTTTAGTAAGTAGCCCACATAGTATCTTGTTTTCTAAACTTAATCCATTGTTTGCGGTAAAACGGTTGGCTCATTTGTTGGAAGCATTTGAAACCCAGACCTCCGACCTTGATAGGTTTGCAAACTTTATTCCACATAGTCCAGTGGGGTTGCTTTGATTGACCCTCCCATAGGAATTTGTTGAAAAGTGTTTCAATCATTTTCTTGGTGCTTCTCTTCATCCTTACCATTTGCAAATTGTAGAGAGGGAAAGTTACTAAAATACTCTTCGGCGAAGGTTAACCTACCTCCATTAGACAAGAATGTATTAGTCCAACAATTTAATGTTGAAGTAATTTTACGGACAACCTCATCATATTGGGACTGTTTTCTCCTTCCTTTCATTAGCTGCATAACTAAGTACTTCGGTGGAAGATCGAGTACTGAGAGAAGCCATTTACCTCCAGACCCTTGTAGATGTTTAAAGCCTTTACCGACTAAGAATTCACACTTCTTGTGATTAAGTTCCGGCCAACTGCCATGGCTAAATGATTAGTTAATTGCAAGGTTTTCACTGATAGCTTTGTTTGCACCCATTGGTGAAGATGATTATATCATCGGCATAGGCCAAATGAGTGATGCATTGAGATGATCCATGTTTAAAGTTGAGATAAGGGTAGTGAAGATGTGCAACATTTAGAATTTTGGAAAAATAGTCGAATACTAAAATAAATATAGTAGGGGAAAGTGGATCCCCTTGCTACAATCCACTACCGCTTGAAAAAATCCACATGTACTACCATTGACAAGAATGCTTATAATAAGCATTAGATAGCCATCTACGTATTAAATGGCGAAAAGAAGAATTGAAGCCTCGAGCTTTAAGTACCATATCGATAAAGTGCCGGCTAATAGTATCATAAGCTTTTTTGAGATCCGGTTTTAAGATTAAATTCTATCCCCTACACCTTTTATCAAGATCTAGTAACATCTCCTGTGCAAGCAAGCAATTGTCAACAATAGATCTATGATCGCTGAAAATTTTATTAAGAAATTCATACCTATTTTTGATGAAATTGCACTTTAAAGAAAGGTATTTTCTTTATTTTATTGCAGGAATGGAGAATTTAGGCGAGTTTATATAAGCGAGGCATCGCACCCTGAAATAGTGTATCCTATCCACTGAGGATGGGCCACTGCACTTGATGGTGGGGCTTGATTAAATAAACTAGAAGATTAGTGACATCCGTTTGGGTACGAACCAATTTTATAAGCCAACAAGTTTCCACAGCTAATATGAAAACATTAAACGGGGTTTATATTACACGGAGTTCTTTAAAATTCCTATAAGAGGCGAAAGACCGCATAGTTAATTACATCTTAAGTGACGGGAATCACCTGAAAACTCTCGATAATAATCGATGATTCTGCTCTCGAGAATTTGAAAGTTTAAGGTTTTGAAGATTGAATTTTGGAGTTTCGATAGGGAATGGATCAAATTTTGGAACATTTTGTTTTGTGAATCGAAAGGAAGAAAGGTAGGAGAAATCAGCTGATTCGAAGTGAACTTCGATAATTTCCGACTATCCTATCGTTTGGCTTGAATTTAGGAAAGTCTAATGTTTATTTAGTATTTCGATCTTGTCGATTTTAATTAATTAGGGCTTATATTTGTATGATAAAATCAAAGCAAATAGCCTGAAGATGTGAGGGTTTATGTCGTATCGGACGGCTACCTCGGAATCTAAGGCCAGGTTAGGGCTTAATTTGCAATGCGAAATGCCTAACGAAGAGTTGAGGATTTATGTTGCACTAGGCGAGCTACCTCGAAGTCCTATGGCTTGGTTGTTTAATTCTAAGAAAGTTTTGCTTGAAGTAGACTCGGGTTTTGCTGATGACGATGGTCGTCTTTGCCCACCATGCTCGAGGCTCCTTGTTGTTGCGGAGGTTTAGTTTTAGAAATCATAAATCGAGGAGTTGAGAAAAGTGTTTTGGTTTAGAGAAGTCTTAATTTCCGAGTGTTTTTGTATTTTGATTAAAACAAATCTTAAAGTTGATTATAACGACACCAGGTTAAGATCCGCGGTTCCATCCTTAGGCATCATTATTTTTATCGGATTCACTTAGTCCGGATGAATTTGCTAAACTCAGTTTGAATGAGTTCCACACTTTCATTTAGACCGTGGGAAATCCGGTTAGCAACACGTAGGTTACATCATCCGAGGTATTCCCGATCATCCAACGGGACGTTTTAATTTAGTTGCGATTGTAGTTTTGTGTTCGTTTGTGATTAAATTTTGAGTTGTTTTATATTTTGAAATGTTGTGGCGGTGAATTTTATCTTGCAGTGACTTTTAACTTAATTTTGGTTTCGGTTTTAGGGGCTATCCTAAAGGTGTGAGTTTTCATGCAGCAGTTGTTTTATCGTGCAAGAAAAATAAAGCGCAGTTCTGTGTAAGTAAATTGCGATAATGTAAATTGCGAGAAAGTAAATTGCTGATAAAATAAAAGCGTGCACAGGAGGGTCTTCCGTCATCATTGTGCACTTAAACACGATTAGAATATTTAAACAAGTTCCTAGGTAAAGCTAAGGGAAAGGTTATGGTTTCTACCAAATTCCATAATCCTATGGCTAGTCATTTCCTATGACGTCTAGGTTCTTTGTGTTTTGGTTTAAGGGCGATTTTCTTCATCGAAGAATAATCGAAATTCGATTGTTCTTATAAATATCACTATCATATTGAGAAAGTGCTTAAGAAGGATCTTAAACATCTTTTCGATATTTCTAGGATTGTTTTAAGTCCGAATGAATTTAATTATATAAATGAATCGATCGTCAAGGGTTTTAAGTCTTGTTAACTTGCTCGATGAACTAGGACGTTTGAATATCACTATGAGTGAAGTAACACTTCATTTAATGTTTCATTTAGGAGTTATAATAACTAAAGCTTTCGAAGGCGAGTTAGTATTGAATGATTTGGTTTAAGTTAAAGAGTTTAAATTTGGAATAGTGTTGAAGTTGTTTTATATTTAATTTCTTTTATGTCTTAGGTGATGTTATATTTAATTTAACTTAATTTAATTGAGTTTTAATTTAGTTTAACATAGTTCAATTTAATTTGACTTGGTGTTTAATTAATTTGATTTGATTTAACTTTAATTTAATTATTTAATTTAATTTAATTTAATTTTAATTATTTAATTTAATTTAATTTAATTGTTTAATTTAATTTAATTTAATTTTAATTTAATTTAATTTAATTGTTTGATTTAATTTAATTTAATTTTAATTAATTTAATTTAATTGTTTAATTATTTAATTTAATTTAATTATTTAATTTAATTTAATTTTAATTAATTTAATTTAATTGTTTAATTTAATTTAATTTAATTATTAAATTTAATTTAATTTAATTTTTAAATTTAATCTTAATTTAATTTATCTTTAATTTACTTTATTTTTAATTTTAATTGAAATTAAGTCTTTTAATATTTTAAATTTGAGTTATCATTTTAATTAAAAATTGAGTATTAGTTGATATAATTAATTTAGGGATTTTTAAATTAAAGAATAAATCTCTTCCTAATAAAGATCCCTTATTTTAATAATTCCAATTTTTATTATTCTTCAAATTTAATCTATTATTTAATTAAAGTTTAATCATTTTAAAATTATTTAATGGGTTTCTACCCTTTAATTATTTAAATTTCAATCATCCAAATCAGATTAGGATCAAATATTTTACTTGTTGATTTTTTATTAAACCTAAAGTTTTAATTAAGGATTAAAGATTTTAATTACCATTTTACCCTTTAAGCTTAATAATTTCATAACTCACTAAATTGAACTCAAATGAACTTGAAATTTTTATGTGACTTTACTCATATGTCAATAAAGACATGAGAGGAGAAAATGTGATTTTTCTGTATTTAATTTATTTATATAATTATTTTTGGTGGAAAATAGAGATTTTCAAGGAAAATTTGATAACATGACCAAGGAAAAGTTTCTGTCCTTAAGAAAATTAGGGGACATTCCTAATGACCAGAGAAGCACTTGGACCAATTTTGGTGATTTTTGAATTATATTATTTTTATTATAATTATTTTGAGTTTTGGAGTGTTAATTAATTTAAAAATAAGATAAATGTTGAAAAATGGATTTTATATTTTTCAAAAATCTCTCTGATATCAAGGAAACCAGAGAAACAAATTTTGCAATTTTCTGATTTTTCTATGATTTATAATAATTATTTTAGTGAAAATGCTAGAAAATACATTTTTTTAATTTTAAAATTACCCTAGGGCTTTAAAATTTAATATCTCACTAAATAGACTTAGGAAAAATGTGGGATTTGTTCCTAAGTGATTAAAATTCAAAATGTGACATTTTGGTGAATTTTATTATTTTTGTGATTTTTATTATTTTTTAATTATTAAAAATATTAAAATATTATTAAAAATCAACTTTTTTAGAAAATTGAAATTTTAATTTTCTTAGGTTCCCTGATATCAGAGAGGCTCCAAAACCAATTTGGTGAATTTTAAAAAAATATTTTAAAAGTTATGAATTTTTAAAGTTTAAAATGGCTAAGTGGCTTAATCAACCCAATTAGTGGGGCTAACCAAGTCAATTGACTTCAAATTTTTATGGTGGATTCCTCTGATCCTAAAGGTCAGTGGAGAATTGATTTCAAGTCAATTTGATGCCTGGTTAACTCTAATTAATTAAAGACCTATTTTAGGTGTTTAAGCCGATTAGGGTTAATGCGAGTGAATTAACTCAAGTCTATTTTTCCTAGAGTTCTGCTGGTCATAAGGAACATCACCAAATATTTCTAGAATTTATTTCACAACATGCTAATTTTTGGAATTAAAATACTCAAAACGGCAACATGCATTTGAAAAATAAATAACTTTTCACGAGAGATGGCCTGCGACCTTGGAAAATTCGGGGAATGTTCCCGAGTTCAGAGGCTTCAAAGCTCCTATGGTCTCATGCCATGGTGAATTGTATACATGCATGGAGAATTAAATGTATGCGAGAGAGTAAATAAATCATAAAAAATAAAATACTTAATTAAATTAAATGATTTCTTTTCCACATTATTCTCCTACATTTCACTGAGCGAGAGGGTATTTTTATTTTATTTTTGTGATTTTTCTACACAGAGATATGAATTTTTGAAGTTTAGGGAATTAAATAAATAGAAAAATACCCTAATTTTCTATTTATCCACGCGGCGCCGCGTCGACCTCGGCGGCTCCGAACGCACGCGCGTCGCGCTCCCATTCGACGCCGCCACTCGAGTCGGCGGCCCGGGCCCCGCGGTTCTCGTACCGTCTCCGGTCCGGCGCAATCTCGGCCGTCCGTGCGCGCGTGTATCGAATGGACGGCATCCGTTCATCGTCCCGAGTGTTCTCACCCAGAGGCCGTCCACACTAAATCCACAGATCTCGCTCGATTCTCGATGGATTTTCATGTTCTTATGCTCTATGGATTCGTCTTGAAGAGACGAACACATCTATACTGGCTAACATGCATTGAAACTAAGGCATTTGAAATGGAGAATCTCCGGAAGCTCGGGATGGAGAGTTAGCTCATACCTTAGCTCGAGAGAAGTGTGGCTTCGATACGAGAGTTGTTGCACCTTCGATTGGGTCCGGCGAAGCTCCGGATGAAGTCTCCGGTGCAGTGAATTGCCTAGGCTATGAAAGTGACCACAGTAGATCACAAAGCTTGGAGGGCTGGAGCAAGCTGGGTGGCACTGGAGATGGGGCTTTCGGTGGGAAACTTCTCCTCTTGGTCCGGTGAAGGTGTAGGACCGGTCGATTTGAGGATTGGCTCGTTTGTGCAAAGTGTCCTGGTTTTGGGTGGAATTTCGGTTGAGAAATTGGGCTGCGGTTGGTGGGGATTAGGGCAAATTGACATCGGGGATCAGCTGCTCTCGGGATGGTGAAGGGTTTGAAACAATTTTGGCGGAGTTTCGGCGAGGTTTGTGCTTGGCTCCCCTTTGGCCGAGAGGGTGAGGGTTTAAATAGGAGAGGGTGGAAGGCCTCCGGGGGAGTTAGGGCTTGGGATCAGGCTGCTCTGGTGAGGAGAAGATCGAGCCATGGTGACCAGTAGGGATGGGGCGGCTCGTAAGTGAGAATTTCGATGTTGGCTCACATGTGAGCTCTCGGCCATGGTGTTTTCCGGCGGCCAGTGGCCGGCCGGCCGAGCATGGGTCACCCTCGGAGTCGGGTGGGTCGGGGGCTGGAGGTTTGTGCGATCGATTGGCCATGGACATGTGTAAAGGCTTTGATCCAAAGTGGAATGGGGCATGGCTAGATTTGAACCTAAATGGGTCAACCCACCCATTTGGGCTAGGTGCACCACCAAGGCCTGGTTTAGGCTGAGGAGAAAGTGATTTGGATCGGCTTGATTAGTGGGGTCGAGTCGCGATCCAAGTACAATTAGGCTTAAGCATGGTTTAGTGGAATCATGTAAGTGGTTAATCACCTTTAGGAATTAAGGAAAGAGCCTCCTCCTTTTGCCCAGAAATGGCATGGTGACATGTAAAGAGGCTCTCATGGCTTGCATATGGCTTATGCATGGCTCCATGGCTCCATTTGGCTTGGGAAAAGTAAAGTCGATTTCATGGAAATGGATTTAAGGAAAATTTTGGTATTTAGGGGTGATTTGGCATGAGGCTTGATTTGGAATTATTTGATGATGAATTTAGGACTTAGGGATGATTTTAATTGAAAGTATGATGAGGGGAAATGTCATATGGGCCTTGGAAGAATTTTGGGCTTTTTTGAAAGGGTTTTAGATGGGCTTTTAAGATGGATTAGGAAAGTGGGCTCTTGAATTTTAAAATGGATTTTGGGATGAAATTTTGTAAAGAGGTTGGGCCAAATAATTATTGGGTTTAGCTCATGGATGTGTCATGAGTGACTTGAAGCAAATTTGGGGTAGTTTGGACTTGAATTGGGTTGGATTTGAATTCTTTTGGTGAATGGGCCAATGTAGGTCGAATTGGGCTAACTTAGGCCAATATTGGGCTAGGGTTGAAATTGATGTAAAATAAATATTAAGAAATGTTTATGGGAGTGTTTCAAAGAGGTTTTGGCTTTGGTTGGGTTTTAATTTTGGGGTTTGGGCCTTATTTGGGTTAGATTTGGGTTTAGGTCGAAATTGGGCTTTTTGATTTTGGGTTGAATTTGAGTGGGGTTTGGGTCGAAAATCTTGGGCAAATCATGTTAGTGTTTTGTTTATGAGGATGTTAAGGAAGGTTTAGAAAAGATTTGGGGTTAATTGGAGTTGAATTGGGTTAGTTTGAGGCTGAGTTTGGGTCATGGGTCCAAATTTGGGCTTTAAGGCCCAAAGTGAAATTGGATCCAAATGTCAATCAAATTGGACTTGGATTTGGTCTAAATTGGTATTGGGAATGTTGAATTGAAGTTTAGAATTGAATTGGACCAAAATTGGGGTCAATTGGGTATGTTTGGTTTGACATTGGGTCCACTTTGGGTTAAAATGGGTCGATTTGGGGTTTTGACAAAAGTAGGGTAAATTGACAAAATTGGCCCATGGTGTAGTTGGACAAAATGAAATTGGGAATATTTGGGATTTTCTGGAATTTTCTGGGAATTTTCTGAATTTTTGGATTTTTAGGCCAAGAAGGGTATTTTGGGTATTTGGAGGGTATTGGGGGGTTTTCTTGGAATTTTTGGTATTTTTGGGTATGGATGATCAATTTGAGTGATGTGGAGGTGTTTGGGATTGATTTTGGAAAATTTTAGGTAATTTGGAGATTTTGCAAAAATTTGGGTAATTCGAGGGTTTTGGGTAGGTTTAGTAGGTGTAGGGTCCAGGGGTCAAAAATTGAAAATTTGGGAAATTGAAGATTGGGTGAATTTGGGTGGGGTGAAATCATTTTGGTTGAGCCATGAAGCCATTCGAGCCCATATGAGCCATGAAAGGACTCATTTGAGGCATTCATTATGTTGTTCCTAACCCTCTTAGCGAGGGCTTAGGGGTTAAGGACCATCCATGTGAATCACCCACATGAGTCGGGAGGTCAAGTTGGGTATGGGTGTGGTTTTAGGAAGTGTGTGGAAATGTAGTGTGTAAGTGTAGTGTATAAGTGTAATGTGCGTGAGTCGCCCTTCATCGGACCAGGCCACCGGGAGGAGCGTCTGAGGCCGAAGAGTCCTATAGGAACTCATCCTTTAAACTTCCGTATTTGATTTCAACCCTCCAGGTGATTAGGGGTCTATAGTCGAGTTTGTGGAGTTTGCGGGGAGTTTAGAAGTGGTTTGAATTTCTAAAAGGCGGGTCCCGATTCTAGTCTTCTAAGATAGTCGAAGGAAAAGCTGAGGCTAGATCCTAAGCACTAAAAGAAGAAGGAAGACCTCATCGAAAATGAGGTCGACAAATGGACCCCCGATAGGTGTGGTGGTGACGGAGCACACCGCGCGTATTGGTGTTGGCCGAGCGATCAACGAAACCGACACGGATGTCAAGTGACGAACTTAGGACGAAGTAGAAGAGTTTCTGTGCGGGAGTGTCGAGTATATCTGCGGAACCGGAAGATTCTTGAACTCTCGGCGGGAAAGGAAAAGGAGGTGAATCCCGAATCACATGATACGGGGAATTTCGATTTAGATTTTATTTTGCTTCAATTTATGTTTTGATGTGTGAGTTTAAATTTTAGTTTGGAGTTTCGATTTAGATTGAAGTTTTGTCGAAATTAATTTGAGGATTTGATTTGAAATGAAAATTAGGATTTTGAGGTTTTAGATGTAACATCTCCGACCTCGAAAGAAGATTGAATTGATTAGATTGAATCGTTGCAACGAGAAGATATCTCGGAGCGAAAGTGGTGTTGGATGTAAAATCCTTAACCTCGAGAGTTTGATTTCGATTTGATGTATTTCATTGCGATAGGGAAAAGATCCTAAAACGATGCGGTCTTGGATGTAAAATCCTCGACCCAAAAGTTGAATTTTGATGTATTTCGGTGCGATAGGAAGAGAATCCTAAAGCGGTGCGAGTCTTGGATGTAAAATCCTCGACTCGAAAATTTGAATTTTGATGTATTTCGGTGCGATAGGAAGAGAATCCTAAAGCGGTGCGGTCTTGGATGTAAAATCCTCGACTCGAAAAGTTTTGAATTTTGATGTATTTCGGTACTGATAGGAAGAGAATCCTAAAGCGGTGCGGTCTTGGATGTAAAATCCTCGACCCAAAGTTTGAATTTTGATGTATTTCGGTGCTGATAGGAAGAGAATCCTAAAGCGGTGCGGTCTTGGATGTAAAATCCTCGACCCAAAAGTTTTGAATTTTGATGTATTTCGGTGCGATAGGAAGAGAATCCTAAAGCGGTGCGGTCTTGGATGTAAAATCCTCGACTCGAAAGTTTTGAATTTTGATGTATTTCGGTCTGATAGGAAGAGAATCCTAAAGCGGTGCGATCTTGGATGTAAAATCCTCGACCCGAAAGTTTGAATTTTGATGTATTTCGGTGCGATAGGAAGAGAATCCTAAAGCGGTGCGGTCTTGGATGTAAAATCCTCGACCCGAAAGGTTTGAATTTTGATGTATTTCGGTGCGATAGGAAGAGAATCCTAAAGCGGTGCGGTCTTGGATGTAAAATCCTCGACCCAAAGGTTTGAATTTTGATGTATTTCGGTGCGATAGGAAGAGAATCCTAAAGCGGTGCGGTCTTGGATGTAAAATCCTCGACCAAAAGTTTGAATTTTGATGTATTTCGGTGCGATAGGAAGAGAATCCTAAAGCGGTGCGGTCTTGGATGTAAAATCCTCGACCCAAAAGGTTTGAATTTTGATGTATTTCGGTCCGATAGGAAGAGAATCCTAAAGCGGTGCGGTCTTGGATGTAAAATCCTCGACCCGAAAGGTTTGAATTTTGATGTATTTCGGTGCTGATAGGAAGAGAATCCTAAAGCGGTGCGGTCTTGGATGTAAAATCCTCGACCCAAAAGTTTTGAATTTTGATGTATTTCGGTGCTGATAGGAAGAGAATCCTAAAGCAGTGCAGTCTTGGATGTAAAATCCTCGACCCAAAAGAGTTGAATTTGAATTTGATGTATGAGATTTGATTTGAGATCTAGAAGATCGGATTTGAGATTTGATAGAGATTTAGAATCTGGAAAGATTGAATTTGAATTTGGAAGGATGAGTTTGAACTCGATTGAAATTTGATTTAAGATTTGATTTGAAATTTGGAAGATCAAGTTTGAAACTTGATCGAGATTGGATTTAGATTTTGATTGAGAATTTGATTTGGAATTTGTAAAGATGAAATTTGATTTGGAATTTGGAAGGATGGAATTTGATTTTGAAGTTTGGAAGGATGGAATTTGAGATTTGTGTTGATTTCGTTTATCTTTTAATGGTTCAAATTTTATTTTGTTGTTTATTTAATGTTCATATGAACTTGGTGTTTGTCATTTTTCAGATTTTTTTTTAGAAAGTTTTCTTTTATTCTCTTTTTTTTTCTTTTCTATTTCTTTGTTCGAAGTTTATTTAACTTTAATGGCGTTTCCCGATCAATTTGCACTAAAAGAGGTGAAGGCGAAAACGTGACATGGTCACTTTCATTCCAATCATGTTGAAAATACGTCGTACGACTCGATGCGGAATATATTTCATACAATCCATGTAGACTCAAACGGATGCATGTATGATCTTTGTTGATCCATCGAAGAAGCATACGTCAAAAAATCCATGTACGAATAGTGAGGTACATGGTCGATAACATCACCTTCCAAGCCATCCTTGGCGAGGATGCGAGTCGGATGTACATTGGAGGTGTGATATTTCCCGTGTAACTCACATGCTCGTCAGTGCGGAGGTTCTCTGGCTACTGGATGCGGTTGGAAATGGTAAGGTATTTTCTTGTCGTCCATCCTCATAAGTAAGCGAGATTCGCTCACTTGGCATTCTAGTATGCAATGCTTTGCGATATACTGCTCCGTTACCTTGCGGTATCATGGCGGAACCCACCGAGTAAAGGTATCTTTCTTGACCTCGGAGACTCACTCAGAACTCCTTTATCAGGGTCGGATCCGAACATGATGTTGCACTCATTCAGAAGAAGCTATGTGAGAAAGGTGCGACGAGTCGTGGTGATCAATATGTGGGGGTATACGATCACCTTTGTTTGTAGATGTTGATAATGCAGCTATTGGGTATGCAATCTGCTGCGCGGTACCTCCATGTTATCAATCTTTTCACCATTCTCTTGATAGCTAATGGCATCGGATCTACTTGCTAGCGCAAGTATCCACGGTGGGTTTCCTTCACGTCTTCGAGCGAAAGTTGTAGCGACATCCGCATTGTATTGTGATTCTTCGCTTTCACGGCATCCATCTCGGGGTTCGCAGTATGTGTTTTCCCTGCGGGCGGCTGCTCGGCCCATTCTTTTCGGATCCGGGATACGATCCACGATTTCTTTGTTGTTCATACTGCGAGAATACGTCGGTGTGTAGCTCGAGGCCTTCTAGTATGTTGATTCTTCTTCCTTTAATTCTCTCGAAATATTCGAAAGTTTTCTTTTCAACGTTACGCATCCTCTCACGAGCTCGTATTCCGGAATGATGCGGATGGCGAGGCCTTGTGACGTATTGTGGGATATATGGTTCGATCCATTCCGTTCCTGCATACCTCGGCTCCTCGGGGATGATGCAGTCGGGACATCCCCGGGGTTGCTCTGCAACCAGGTCATCTGCTTCTTGGTGGTTCATCAGGTGGCGTGGTAGCCTTCTTTCTTCGGTCTTCGGAGATTTCCACAGTTCTTTTCTGTTGTTCAGGAGTGGCCTCCTTTTTCGAATTCATGGTGAGCCGTGTCCTTGAAATGTATGTGCGGCATTAGCGTGTGTCTCATCGTGGCTGGTCGCGCTAGTTTTGTTAACATTTTACGGATGCGGCGATTCTTATTTCTTCGTTGCGTGGCGGTGAGGGCGCCCTCGAACTTCTTGCATCTGCGGGCGCGGCGTGCGGCGAACGCCCTCAGTTGTAGTGACTACGGACTTCATTTTCTTGTCTTCTTCGGTGTTTGCTTTTCTTTTCTTGTTGTTGGATTGGTGACTTGGGCCACCCACTTTCATACGCTGTACGCAGGTAGTTCTTCTCGGTTAGCTGGGACCGGTCCTTTCCTCGTACTTGTAGGCTGTGGTGCGAAATCGAGTCGATCTCGATTATCGCTCCATCTTTCACCCTCTTTTCATCGAGTGCGAGGCTTACGCCATTCTTAAGAGTTCAAGACCAACCGCCGTTCGACATTTCCATAACGAAAGACGAGGAAAAGGATCGGGGAGGCATCTTAAGAACAAGAACATTAAGAAAATGTTTATTAAAGATACATTTTTTCATTATTACTTATATTTTGAAATTTAACGGGGAATGAAGTAGGATAAGATCGGAAAGAGATCTTGATTTGAAAAGGAAACAAGGAAAACTTAATTATCATGATTTTATTTATCTTAGCACATTTTATTATTTTTGGGTTCGGGACCCCGATCACAAGTAATTACTTCGCCGTGTTTCTTAGGGATGAAGAATTCATTCCTTCGAAACATGCGTAGCGTAATATTTTTCAAGTATCGTCCGTTGATCGGAAGCGTATGTCGTTCTCACTGGCGATTCACTAGCGGTAGGAACCTCCCGAGGTATCTTGCCGACCCTGAGCGGTCCTTCCCAGTGGGTTCGAATTTTCCTCTATCTTGCGGTGTGCGAAATAGGTCTCTTGAGAACGAGAACTAAGTCACCGACTTTGAAGGTTCTTGGGCGGGACCAGGTTGTCATGGGTTTGAACCATCTTAGCTTGATATAGTTCTAAATTCTGTTTGGCACACGAATCTTTTCCCTTCGAAGCTTTCTAATTCTTGAGTCGTAATGCGGCGTTTCTTCTGTCGTGATCTTGTTGCGGGTGCAATTACGAGTGAAGGAAGGTCGAACCTCTAAAGGTAACAACGCCTCGGACCCATGCCTGGAGCGTAAGGTGTAGCTTGAGTAGGAGTTACGAAGGTTGTCCGTAGGCTAGTAAGGCTTCTAACAATTTCTCGTGCGATTTCTCTTATTATCGACCGGGGTTTTCTTTAAGATTTGAACGAAGTTTTATTAAAAGCCTCGCGGGACGTTTGCTCTTGGGTAGTAATTTGTTGAGTATCGCCGATCGATTCCGTGTCTCCGACAAAATTGTTGATTTGTGTGCTTCGAATGCGACCGGTATACGAGATGATCTGCGCGGCACTCGAAAGCGGTAGACAACTTGGTTCTTGAAAAGCGCAGCACGTGGTGTGCTTTCACTTCTCTGAGTGGAGCACGCACGCCAGCTTGAAAAATGTCTGTGCATGAAGAATGAAACGATGTCCTTTTGAAGATGGTGGTTCTATCGGACCCAGCTATATCGTGCCCAGACATTCGAATGCCGCGGCGAGTGTCGGGTGTAGCACATTGGAGGTTGGTGTAGAACCACTCCGTGCACTTGGCATTGGTGACGGCTCTTGGCGATTTTCATGCGGTCGGTCATCATCGAGGAGCCGGTAGTACCTAGTCTTTTTAATTTTCATCTTCATCTTTGGACCGTGGTGAGCGCCGCGGAGTCCACGAATGCGCCTCTTTAACGATTTCACGGGCCTCGGACGCAGCCAGGCACCTTAGCCACGTTTGATCAAAAGACCTTACGTATAATGTGTTGTTTATTAATGCGTGGACGCGAGTTCTTTTCTTGATACGATGGAGCGGTGACTATCGTGTCGGTAGCTTTCTGTTTGCGGGTATCCTCCGTGTTTGTCATTGATCTTACGTATTTCTGTCCTCTGCTGGTGAGGTTCTTTTTCTTGGCTTGTGTTGTGTCTGTGTATCAGTACATGATGGGACGACGTCAGAGTGATGACACTTCAACGATTCATCTTGCGAAACAGACGAAATTCTTTTTGCGAGGCCAATTTCAGCATCTGCTAAAGCATTCTCTTTCTAGGAATTTTGTAGTTGTCACATTTGGAATCATTCCACGGTATATGGCTTTCGATCTTGTTCGAGTCTTGGTTTAAAGGAGGTATAGCCGTGAGTGTTGTTAGAAGTGATGTAGACGAATCCGTAGATCGTCTGATGATGATTGCTTGAATCCGTAGATGTTGATATCGTTATCGTTTGAATGGTTGTTCAATCCGTTATGAGGCCTTCGTGTGCAGCCGTTGTTTGTACGCGAGTTCACAATCAGTGGTAGGAGTATCTTAACATCCCGCGCTCACGGTGTGTAAGATTAGCCCGATTCACCCTTCCGGGCCTTATCACTTGCGATTCTTCGTCTTTGTGTCTTGAAGATGCTCAGGTCGAAATACAATTCCCAACGTCGATCATCGGGGTCTTGAGGTTCATTATTTGTTCATGCAGCGGATCGTCGTTGAGAGGAGATTCGGCGGCAAGGGGTGTCTGTGCGAGAGTGCTGCTAAGACTTGTCCCTTTACGGCGCGCGAGGAGGCACGAAAGTTATATGTCAGTGCGATAATATCATTGACCATCGCACGTCTGCTAGGGAAAGTGTTGGACAGGTCATCGAGTATTGCGATGGATTAAACTTCGAGATCGGGTTGACGCATGCGAAAGCATGTAATGCACGAGCTTTTGAGCGGCGAAGATCGGGGCCAAACAATGCTTTTCGATTGCGGGATACCTTACACTCCGTCGAGAGTAGACGACGGCTTAAGTAGTAAAGAGCATTTTCTTTACCCTCATCATTGACACTAGAGCTAACGGGGCTCGAAGTCGTCTAGAGCCGCGGTGTAAAGTATCAGTGATCTACACGAGGCCCAGAGTGCTAAGACGGGGAGGTGTCATTAAATATTGTTTAATGTCTTCGAAGGCCTTACGGCATTTCTCTTCCCGAATAAATTTGGCGTCCTTTTTAGCCAGTGCGAGAAAGGTGACACCTACGACGAGTTTGAGATAAAGCGTCGAAGATATGCCAGCTTCCCTTGAAAAGATCGTAGTTGTTTTAAGGTTTTGGGAGGCGGCATTTCTAAGATGGCTTTAATCTTTCGAGTCGATTTCGATTCCACGATGTCGGACAACGAATCCTAAGAATTTCCGGAGAGTGGCCATGAGAGCTGCATTTTAAAGGATTCATCTTAAGGTTAAATTGTCTTAATCGTTCGAAAACAATTCTCGAATCATACGGGTGGTTTTCCTTTGCTTTTGCTTTTGATGACGACATCGTCACGTAGCACTCGACTTGATTGTGGATGAGATCATCAAAAATTCTTGTCATTGCTCTTTGGTAAGTTTCTCCTGCGTTCTTCGATCAGATGGCATCACGTGTAGCAAAATACTCCGATCGGCGTTACGAATACGTGCAAGCTTTTTCATCTTACGGAGCCGTTTTATCTGGTTGTATCACGAAGATCCATCCATGAATGAGAATATTTCATGTGTCGAAGCAATATCGATCATCGATTCTGGAATCGGTAGAGAATTCATCTTTTGGACATGCCTTGTTTAAATCTCTGAAGTCCGCACAAGTCCGGTCACGACCATTCTTCTTTCCAGCATGGCACTACGTTGGTAGCCGGTCGGGTATTGTTCTTCACGGACAAATTTGGCGTCTATTAGCTTTTTAACCGGCTATAACTTGTTGTTCGATTTCCAGACGCATTCTTCGGGACCTTGTCGGCTGGAGCAGTAGGATCCACTCTAGCTTATGGACTGCAAGCCTACGGGGCTAATCTGGCATTTCATCGTAGACTCCGAACAAAACGAGTCTTTAAATTCCATTAATAACTTGATTATTTCTTCGGAGTCTTCTTTATTGAGTAAGGAGGTAACAAAGGTAGAGTCTAGGCTCTTCGCTAGTACCGAGTTAGCTTGCGTTAGCTCATGTATTATAGATTTGATTTCTTCTTCGAATTCGCAGTGGAGCGTCTCGATTTGTAAATCTTCGAGTTCGTACGTAGTTTCCATGCAGTTTTCATTGGACTTGCAAGTGACAACGAAGCAAAGTTCGAGTATCGTCGACTGGCCCTACGTGCCGAATCAAGTCCATACCTTGAATTGGGAGGACAATGGGAGTTATATCACATAACTTTCGAAATGTTGTGGTTGGCCTTTTGTCATTATCGAGGTAAGAAACCACGTTGAATTAAATTTTGAACACGGGGAGAGTGCTACTCGAAATAGGTGAATTCCGTCAATTACGATGAAGTGACATCTTCGGATTGTACATTATTTTCGGTTTCGGAGGAAGAAGCACTCACGGTAGGATTTGATCGGCTTTGCACGAATACGCTACGTACCTCTTTGGCCTCCATACCCTCGATCTTATTAGAATGGATCGGAGTTGGGGTCATAGTATGTACGTAGTGGTTAATCTTCTCGTACATTGATTTGTATTCTTCGTTCTTTTCATCTTCGAGGGAGATCTTGTATTGCGAGCTTCTTTCGACTTATTGTTGCTTCGCTTCTTGCTTGATTTCTTTTCTCTTCCGGAAGCTATCTTCCGATCGACATTCGATGGTTGGTTTCATACACATCCCGATTGTCCCCAGTGTCTACTACCACGGCCTCGTCACGGCCTCGACCTCGGATCACGAGTTGTGGAGAAACCTTCACCATCTCGTCGGAAGGAGTGGTGAGTGAGCTGTTGGACTAGAACTTCGAGGTTCTTCGGGTTGTCTCGAACTTTCTTTTGCTTCATTTGTTTATGGTATCTACGGAGAAGATTGTTTTCTTTGGCGGTGCATAATAAGCCGCATCTTCATGGATTCCGATTTCATGTACGGAGAATGGTTGCAAGTCACCCTTGATGCCTGTTGTTCCCTCCATCGTAGTACTTGATGCTTGGATGTAGAGATGATGGTACCATCCTATTTTCATGTATCCATGGTCGGCCTAGTAGAGCGTTGAACGATGTTTCCGAATCGATTATATGAAATTTTGCGGTTGTCTTTGCTAAATCACCGGGTCTTCATCGGTAGCGTTATTGACCGAGGGGCTCTTTCTCCTTTACGGGTTGAAATCCTCTTAATAACATTTTGTCGGCCTCGAGCTCGCGAGCATGCGATTTTCCAAGTATGCTTAGCGTTCGAAGACTCATTATATTGATTGATGCTCCTGGATCCACCAATACTGCGGAAGCGTAAACTTCCCGGTGTAGAGCCGAAATGTACTAACGGTCGGTTGTGATGTTCAGCATCCCGAGTAGTAGGTCATTGTACGTGAAGGTAACACCTCGACTGTTCCTTTAACGAGCAAACCTCATCCGAGGAATCTCCGGCCATTGAGCTCGCTAATTTCCGGATCGAAGTAAGGCCATGATCGAAGCTTCCCTCATCTCCTTTGATAAGATGAGAGCCATCGTAAATGCTCGGTTGGCGGTAGTTTCCTAAGATGGGCTAGCACGTTGTAGTCCACTTCGTTCTCTGTAGTCTCGGCTTCTTCTCGAATGGAGTATGCTCTTCCTGTAGGTTGGTTCTTCTTGAACAACTGCCATAGCTCCTTTATCTTTTGGACCCATTCTTGGAGGTAGAACTTTTCCACTTCTTAGGTTGACTTACGTAATTTCTTACGAATCTAGTATTGAGTTTTGTCGGTGTCTCCTCACGAATCGGAATGGCTAGCTCTTCCGGATTATCTTCCAAATACGAAGGCTACTAACTACGTTATGCTTGGAGCTCCTCGAAACTCACGGATAGATCCGTTGCTTGTTGAACTCTAGTAGCCTCCTTGATGGATGCCTTCTTCGTCATTTTGATCGTCGAGATCATGTATGATTTGAGAATTGTTGTTGGTATCGAAATCGACGCCCGGATTGTCGCTAGTTACGTAATCGTTAGAAACGGTCGAAAACGTAGCCAACGCCATCACCCTTATCATTATATGATCCCACCGAAGTAGAAGCGAGATAATCATACGAAATCGAGAGGGTTCGAGGATTTCTCCCCGAATCGGGAAACGGCTTATCTAGGATAGCGGCCCCATAGTCCCAGCCTTAGGGAATCTCGGTCCCCTCTTCTTCGTCGATTTTCTTCTTCTCTTCGATTTTCTCCTGTCGAGGTGGTTCCTCCATCGCAAGTGATAGTACCGGCTTAACGGGTCTCGAACTCGAGATTGAAGCTCGCACCGAAGCGGTTCGGATGTTGTCTAAAATCTTCTTCGAAGATCTCGTCCGAGGCGGTAGTCCATCCATCGTCGGTTGCATAGGGATGCTATCGGAATGACGGGATCGGTTGAGATAACATTGGCGGAACCTCTTTTGAGGGTTCCTTCATGTACTCCTTCGGGATTGTTATATTTCCTTTCAGAAGGTTGTCGTTGAAGCTCAACTTTTGAAGGTAATGCGGTCTTCATCTTGTGCCCAGAAGCTTGTCCGATGGTAGAGGCGAAAGTTGGGATCACCTTTCTTGTTGACTTCCTGCGAGTCTTTTGGGCTACGGCGTGGAAATGCGGAGTTTTCATTAAGCTACGGAACATCTTTGATCTTGCTTCATTTTTGAACGGATATTCTGCGCTCGAAGCTCCCTCGATGTGCGTTGCGGACGAGACGGTTGTTCATCTTTGCGGAACGGCGATGGTGGACCGGGGTTGCTGCGTAATTTTGTTGTGGTTCTTGCGGCCGTTACGAGTGGTATTTGCATCGGTTGTTTGCCTTTGTCGGCTGCTTGCAACGACCCGGATTTCTTTTCGAAAGTCTTCACCAGGCCTCGCTTCCGTCTTGTCGGCAAAACTTAATTGCTTCGCCTCTTCTTGCAAGCTTCCGGCCTTGCTTAACAACTTCTCAAAAGTCTTAATAGTGAATCCCTTGAGGAGAAGTCTTTATCGGGCCGTGAATGCTTTTAAGCGAATGCCGTGTGCATGTTGTTCTTGCGGTTGTGGTTCACACTTCATGCTTAAGTTTCTCCATCGAAGTATGTAATCCACCAAAGTTTCATTCGGCCTTTGTTTCTCTGCCACTAAATCACTATAGTGATGTGGTGCTTGAGACTCCGGCGAATCGCTTAATGAAGAGGCTCTCTAGCTGCGAGAATGTCTTCACGAATCCGTTGGGTAATTCTGCATGCCGGTCGAAGGCGATTCATGACGGCTATGTAACGAGCTGTCGGAAGAGTAGCGCATCGCTCCCGGCCGGCATTGCTGACAATGCCAGCGAAAGTGTGCGACATCTTGTCAGGGGTTCCCGAGTTCCGTCGAAGGTCTTAAACGAGAGGTGGTACGAAGCCCTTTGGGTATTGGACAGCGTCGAATTCTTCCGGGTAAGGTCTGCCCGTCCGAATGGATGTCCCGTTCTTCGATTGTGCTAAGGCTTCTCGCATCTGCTGTTGCTACGAAGTTCTTGATATCCTTTTCGGGGATCATACTTTGTGTTGTATCCTTTTGTTGGTCATCCCCATTGACGGATGTAATTTCCTTTCCTCCGTCTACGATGTGAATGACTTACGGGGTGTCTCTCTATGTGGTTGTACTTGACTTTGGAGAGTGGCTAGAGCTATGGCCATCTCTTCCATCCTCTTGGCCATTTGAGCGATGCGTGTCGTCCTTTTCTGAAGGTTGTCTCTTCATCGATTCCGGCTCCTCTCTTTCTTGTGTTGCGGGGAGCACCTTGAGAAGATGATGAAGCTCGTGTCTCGACCATGTTGATTCTGCATATTCGTTGTCCGCAGATTCCGATGAGTCGATCTCATCTCCGAACTTTCTTCTCTTTCTTTTGCCGACCGTCGGATGTCGGTTCTCGGCTTTTCCATGGCATCTTCTAGCGGAGCTTTCTGTGTGTCTTTGTGGTTGTCGTGCGATGGTTGCCGAGGTCCCTTTTTCACGAGTCCCCTTCATCGCGGTAGCACTTTCTTCGATTCCGGCCTCTGACGAGACTTTCCTCTCTCGAGTACATTGTTTCGGTCTCGTGCCCGCGTAGTGGGCCGCCACACCATCCTTCGTCAGCGGCAGAAGGTCTATGACCGGATGGTACATCGGCCCGAATCTTTGGAAGGTGGTATCCTCCCCGATACTGTGACCACGATGCCCTACGACGGGCGGGCTGGCCTTCATTCTCTTGCTTGGCTTTTCTATCATGACGGCGGGTTCACTCGAGGCCCCGAGACGGGATTTGGGTGGCACCCGTCACATCCTTCGTAGAATTTCCGACACGGGGCGAGTTTTCCTTCTTGTGGCTTGTTACCTGCCAAAAGTTTGCGGTCGAGTAAACGGCGTAGTTCTGGTTCTTTCTCTTGCGGCTATCGTTGTAGTATGCGGGCGTGGTAATGTGGCGGCAATCTTTCGAGCATTCTCTTCATCCTCTGCGGCGGAGAGGGGATGGAACCTGCTTCCTCCCAAAAGTGGTATGTAGTCGAGGGCGGCGGTGTATATTCGCGTAGCGGTGTATATTCGCGGCTGCGGAATTTCCTCCGGGAAAGGACAATCTCGGCGGCTGCGGCTTCCACGGCGATCCTTCTATTTCTATTTCTTCTTTGGGTCTTTGTCGGCGAAGGAATCTTGAGCCCGGACCCGATTTCGAAGACGAGAAGGTCTTACGGGAAGATCCGTACCCTCCGCGGTAACGGGTTTATCGTGAGTTACGGATTCCTTTCCCCTTTGATTTGGCGGAAGTCGGGGTAGGTGCGAAACAACTAGACCGGTGGGGGTAGTGAAGCCGGTCCTCTGCGGACGGCGGTACTCCTCCCTAGTCGGGACCCTTTGCGGGGAGGAAACTCTTGGGTCGACCTAAGGTTGAACTCGAGCGGTGGTTCCTCGGCTTCGGATACCTTGTTTGTCGGTGCGAAGAGGGAGACGTCGGTGACCTTGACGTTCGTGTTTTCAAATCCCTGTCCAAATCGGATGACCCCATTGTCGGGCGAGTTCATCCTTATAGACGGCGAAGTCCGGTCCGTTGGTGAAGGAAAAATCGGTTTCGGGGCTTCCATTTTGCGGAGTAGATTCGGTTGTCGGTCTCGGAGTTATGCTTCTTTTCTTCAGGCACGAAAAGAAGAATTGAAAAGAGTCCGAACTCATTCTTTGTTCATGTATTTATAAAAAGAATCATTTGTTAAAAGAATCATTTATTAGAGGGTTTGTTTATTTAGAACGGAACGTTCGAAGGTGTAGAGAGGTAAGGAATCCGATTCGAGTTGGAAAGGGAAAGAAAGTCTTAAGCGAAGACTTCTCGACTCGAAGGATCATTCTGAAACTAACACTGACATTGGGGGTCCACCCGCCTCGGAAATGAGGTAAAAGGATCTCGGAACCTCTCTGTTTAGGGGTGTCGAAACGGTGGCTCCTAATCCAGAGAGAATGTTGGCTATACTTGTTCGAGATAGAAATGAACATAGTATTCGACGGAAAGAGGAGTAGTTTGTTCCATTAGGGACATGGATACACTACTGAATTTTGAAAACGGGGTATTTGATTATAATGGAGAGAGGAATTCTTCGGCCAAGGTCGTGTAGTTGTATTTTGAAAGTGGTCGCTACGAAGTTGTCGAATTTTTAATTTAATTAAAATAAGTAATTTGAAAAGTAGTATTTGATTTTGAAAATAATTTTAAATTTGAAGGTTTTAAGATATGAGATTAAGCCGATCTCACATCCGAAATAGTTTATATAAACGAAGCATCGCACCATGAAGCCGTGTATGCATCCACTAAGGATAGACACAGCGCTTGATGGTGGGGCTCGATTAAATAAACTAGAAGATTAGTGACATCCGTTTGGTACGCGAACGATTTTATAAGCCGAAATAAGTTTCCACAGCAATATGAAAACATTAAACGGGGTTTATATTACACAGGTTCTTTAAAATTCCACTATAAGAGCGAGCCCATATAGTTAATTACATCTTAAGTGACGGGAATCACCTAAGAAAACTCTCGATAATAATCGATGATCTGCTCTCGAAATTTGAAAGTTTAAGGTTTTCGAAGATTGAATTTTGAAGTTTCGATAGGGAATGGATCGAATTTTGGAACATTTTGTTTTGTGAATCGAAAGGAAGAAAGGTAGGAGAAATCAACGATTCGAAGTGAACTTCGATAATTTCACGTATCATATCGTTTGGCTTGAATTTAGGAAAGTCCTAATGTTTATTTGAGTATTTCGATCTTGTCGATTTTAATTAATTAGGGCTTATATTTGTATGATAAAATCAAACAAATAGCACTAGAAAATGTGAGGGTTTATGTCGTATCGGACGATTACCTCGGAATCCTAAGGCCAGGTTAGGGCTTAATTTGCGATACTGAAATGCTAACGAAGAGTTGAGGATTTATGTTGCACTAAGCGAAGCTACCTCGAAATCCTATGGCTTGGTTGTTTTAATTCTAGGAAAGTTTCTTGAAGTAGACTCGGGTTTTCTTGATGACGATGGTCGTCTTTGCCTGCAGTACTCAGAGCTCCTTGTTGTTGCGAGAGGTTTAGTTTTAGAAATCATAAATCGGGGAGTTGAGAAAAGTGTTTTGGTTTAGAGAAAATCTTAATTTCCAAGTGTTTTTTATGTTTTATTTAAAACAAATCTTAAAGTTGATTATAACGACACGGTTAAGATCCAGCGGTTCCATCCTTCGGCATCATTATTTTTATCGGATTCACTTAGTCCGGATGAATTTGCTAAACTCGATTGAATGAGTTCCACACTTTCATTTAGACCAGTGGGAAATCCCGTTAGCAACACGTAGGTTACATCATCCGAGGTATTCCAGATCATCCAATGAGGACGTTTTAATTTAGTTACGATTGTAGTTTTGTGTTACTGTTTGTGATTAAATTTTGAGTTGTTTTATATTTTGAAATGTTGTGGCGGTGAATTTTATCTTGCAATGACTTTTAATTTAATTTTGGTTTCGAGTTTTAGGAAGCTATCCTAAAGGTGTGAGTTTTCATGCAACGGTTGTTTTATCGTACAAGAAAAATAAACGCAGTTGCGATAAAGTAAATTGCAATAATGTAAATTGCGAGAAAGTAAATTGCGATAAAATAAAAGCGTACATGGAGGGTCTTCCCGTCATCAAGTTGCACTTAAAACACGATTAGAATATTTAAACAAGTTCTAGGTAAAGGTAAGGGAAAGGTTATGGTTTTCTACGCAAATTCATAATCACTATGGCTAGTCATTTCTATGACGTCTAGGTTCTTTGTGTTTTGGTTTAAGGACGATTTTCTTCATCGAAGAATAATCGAATTCGATTGTTCTTATAAATATCCTATCGTATTGAGAAAGTGCTTAAGAAGGATCTTAAACATCTTTTCGATATTTCTAGGATTGTTTTAAGTCAGAATGAATTTAATTATATAAATGAATCGATCGTCAGAGGTTTTGAAGTCTTGTTAACTTGCTCGAGTGAACTAGGACATTTGAATATCACATGAGTGAAGTAACACTCCATTTAATGTTTCATTTAGGAGTTATAATAACTAAAGCTTTCGAGGGTAAGTTAGTATTGAATGATTTGGTTTAAGTTAAAGAGTTTAAATTTGGAATAGTGTTCGAGTTGTTTTATATTTAATTTCTTTTTATGTCTTAGGTGATGTTATATTTAATTTAACTTAATTTAATTGAGTTTTAATTTAGTTTAACATAGTTCAATTTAATTTGACTTGGTGTTTAATTAATTTGATTTGATTTAACTTTAATTTAATTATTTAATTTAATTTAATTTAATTTTAATTATTTAATTTAATTTAATTTAATTGTTTAATTTAATTTAATTTAATTTTAATTTAATTTAATTTAATTGTTTGATTTAATTTAATTTAATTTTAATTAATTTAATTTAATTGTTTAATTATTTAATTTAATTTAATTATTTAATTTAATTTAATTTTAATTAATTTAATTTAATTGTTTAATTTAATTTAATTTAATTATTAAATTTAATTTAATTTAATTTTTAAATTTAATCTTAATTTAATTTATCTTTAATTTACTTTATTTTTAATTTTAATTGAAATTAAGTCTTTTAATATTTTAAATTTGAGTTATCATTTTAATTAAAAATTGAGTATTAGTTGATATAATTAATTTAGGGATTTTTAAATTAAAGAATAAATCTCTTCCTAATAAAGATCCCTTATTTTAATAATTCGATTTTATTATTCTTCGAATTTAATCTATTATTTAATTAAAGTTTAATCATTTTAAAATTATTTAATGGGTTTCTACCCTTTAATTATTTAAATTTCAATCATCCAAATCAGATTAGGATCAAATATTTTACTTGTTGATTTTTTATTAAACCTAAAGTTTTAATTAAGGATTAAAGATTTTAATTACAATTTTACCCTTTAAGCTTAATAATTTCATAACTCACTAAATTGAACTCAAATGAACTTGAAATTTTTATGTGACTTTACTCATATGTCAATAAAGACATGAGAGGAGAAAATGTGATTTTTCTGTATTTAATTTATTTATATAATTATTTTTGGTGGAAAATAGAGATTTTCAAGGAAAATTTGATAACATGACCAAGGGAAAAGTTTCTGTCCTTAAGAAAATTAGGGGACATTCCTAATGACCAGAGAAGCACTTGGACCAATTTTGGTGATTTTTTGAATTATATTATTTTTATTATAATTATTTTGAGTTTTGGAGTGTTAATTAATTTAAAAATAAGATAAATGTTGAAAAATGGATTTTATATTTTTCAAAAATCTCTCTGATATCAAGGAAACCAGAGAAACAAATTTTGCAATTTTCTGATTTTTCTATGATTTATAATAATTATTTTAGTGAAAATGCTAGAAAATACATTTTTTTTAATTTTAAAATTACCCTAGGGCTTTAAAATTTAATATCTCACTAAATAGACTTAGGAAAAATGTAGGATTTGTTCCTAAGTGATTAAAATTCAAAATGTGACATTTTGGTGAATTTTATTATTTTTGTGATTTTTATTATTTTTTAATTATTAAAAATATTAAAATATTATTAAAAATCAACTTTTTTAGAAAATTGAAATTTTAATTTTCTTAGGTTCCCCTGATATCAGAGAGGCTCCAAAACCAATTTGGTGAATTTTAAAAAATATTTTAAAAGTTATGAATTTTTAAAGTTTAAAATGGCTAAGTGGCTTAATCAACCCGATTAGTGGGGCTAACCAAGTCCAATTGACTTCAAATTTTTATGGTGGATTCCTCTGATCCTAAAGGTCAGTGGAGAATTGATTTCAAGTCAATTTGATGCCTGGTTAACTCTAATTAATTAAAGACCTATTTTAGGTGTTTAAGCCGATTAGGGTTAATACTGAGTGAATTAACTCGAGTCCTTATTTTTCTAGAGTTCTCTGGTCATAAGGAACATCACCAAATATTTCTAGAATTTATTTCACAACATGCTAATTTTTGGAATTAAAATACTCAAAACGAGCAACATGCATTTGAAAAATAAATAACTTTTCAGAGAGATGGCCTCTGACCTTGGAAAATTCGGGGAATGTTCCGAAGTTCGGAGGCTTCAAAGCCCTATGGTCTCATGCCATGGTGAATTGTATACATGCATGGAGAATTAAATGTATGCAGAGAGTAAATAAATCATAAAAAATAAAATACTTAATTAAATTAAATGATTTCTTTTCCACATTATTCTCCTACGTTCGCTGAGCAAGAGGGTATTTTTATTTTATTTTTGTGATTTTTCTACACGAGAGATATGAATTTTTTGAAGTTTAGGGAATTAAATAAATAGAAAAATACCCTAATTTTCTATTTATCCACGCGGCGCCGCGTCGACCTCGAGCGGCTCCAGAACGCACGCGCGTCGCGCTCCGATTCGACGCCGCCATCGAGTCGGCCGGCCGGGCCCCGCGGTTCTCGTGCCGATCTCCTGGTCCGCTGATGCTGAGCGCGTCCGTGCGCGCGTGTATCGAATGGACGGCATCCGTTCATCGTCCCGAGTGTTCTCGCCGAGAGCCGTCCACACTAAATCCCAGATCTCACTCGATTCTCGATGGATTTTCATGTTCTTATGCTCTATGGATTCGTCTTGAAGAGACGAACACATCTATACGGCTAACATGCATTGAAACTAAGGCATTTGAAATGAGAGAATCTCCGGAAGCTCGGGATGGAGAGTTAGCTCATACCTGTGGCTCGAGAGAGAGTGTGGCTTCGATCGAGAGTTGTTGCGCCTTCGATTGGGTCTGACGAAGCTCCGAGATGAAGTCTCTCGGTACGGTGGTGCTAGCTATGAAAGTGACCACAGTAGATCACAAAGCTTGGAGGCTGGAGCAGGCTCAGGTGGCACGGAGATGGGGCTTTCGGTGGAGACTTCTCCTCTTGGTCCGGTGAAGGTGTAGGACCGGTCAATTTGAGGATTGGCTCATCGTGGCAAAGTGTCACTGGTTTTGGGTGGAATTTCGGTTGAGAAGTGGGCTACGGTAGTGGGGATTAGGGCAGATTGACATCGGGGATCAGCGTGCTCTCGGGATGGTGAAGGGTTTGGAACAATTTTGGCGAGGTTTCGGCAGAGGTTTGTGCTTGGCTCCCCTTTGGCCGAGAGGGTGAGGGGTTTAAATAGGAGAGGGTGGAAGGCCTCCCGGGGGAGTTAGGGCTTGGGATCGAGCTTGCTGCAGTGAGGAGAAGATCGGCCATGGTGACCACTAGGGATGGGGCGGCTCGGCGAGTGAGAATTTCAATGTTGGCTCACATGTGAGCTCTCGGCCATGGTGTTTTCCGGCGGCCGGTGGCCGGCCGGCCGGGCATGGGTCACCCTCGAGTCGGGTGGGTCGAGAGTGGAGGTTTGTGCGATCAATTGGCCATGGACATGTGTAAAGGCTTTGATCCAAAGTGGAATGGGGCATGGGCTAGATTTGAACCTAAATGGGTCAACCACACCCATTTGGGCTAGGTGCACCACCCCAGAGCTGGTTTTGGTGAGGGAAAGTGATTTGGCTAAGCATGATTAGTGGGTCAGTGATCCTAATCCAAGTACGATTGAGGCTTAAGCATGGTTTAGTGGAATCATGTAAGTGGTTAATCACGCTTTAGGAATTAAGGAAAGAGCCTCCTCCTTTTGCCCAAAATGGCATGGTGACATGTAAAGAGGCTCTCATGGCTTGCATATGGCTTATGCATGGCTCCATGGCTCCATTTGGCTTGGGAAAAGTAAAGTCGATTTCATGGAAATGGATTTAAGGAAAATTTTGGTATTTAGGGGTGATTTGGCATGAGGCTTGATTTGGAATTATTTGATGATGAATTTAGGACTTAGGGATGATTTTAATTGAAAGTATGATGAGGGAAATGTCATATGGGCCTTGGAAGAATTTTGGGCTTTTTTGAAAGGGTTTTAGATGGGCTTTTAAGATGGATTAGGAAAGTGGGCTCTTGAATTTTAAAATGGATTTTGGGATGAAATTTTGTAAAGAGGTTGGGCCAAATAATTATTGGGTTTAGCTCATGGATGTGTCATGAGTGACTTGAAGCAAAATTTGGGGTAGTTTGGACTTGAATTGGGTTGGATTTGAATTCTTTTGGTGAATGGGCCAATGTAGGTCGAATTGGGCTAACTTGGGCCAATATTGGGCTAGGGTTGAAATTGATGTAAAATAAATATTAAGAAATGTTTATGGGAGTGTTTCAAAGAGGTTTTGGCTTTGGTTGGGTTTTAATTTTGGGGTTTGGGCTTTATTTGGGTTAGATTTGGGTTTAGGTGAAATTGGGCTTTTGATTTTGGGTTGAATTTGAGTGGGGTTTGGGTCAAAATCTTGGGCAAATCATGTTAGTGTTTTGTTTATGAGGATGTTAAGGAAGGTTTAGAAAAGATTTGGGGTTAATTGGAGTTGAATTGGGTTAGTTTGGGCTAGAGTTTGGGTCATGGGTCCGAATTTGGGCTTTAAGGCCCAAAGTGAAATTGGATCCAAATGTCGATCAAATTGGACTTGGATTTGGTCTAAATTGGTATTGGGAATGTTGAATTGAAGTTTAGAATTGAATTGGACCAAAATTGGGGTCGATTGGGTATGTTTGGTTTGACATTTGGGTCCACTTTGGGTTAAAATGGGTCGATTTGGGGGTTTTGACAAAAGTAGGGTAAATTGACAAAATTGGCCCATGGTGTAGTTGGACAAAATGAAATTGGGAATATTTGGGATTTTCTGGAATTTTCTGGGAATTTTCTGAATTTTTGGATTTTTAGGCAAGAAGGGTATTTTGGGTATTTGGAGGGTATTGAGGGGTTTTCTTGGAATTTTTGGTATTTTTGGGTATGGATGATCAATTTGAGTGATGTGGAGGTGTTTGGGATTGATTTTGGAAAATTTTTAGGTAATTTGGAGATTTTGCGAAAATTTGGGTAATTCGAGGGTTTTGGGTAGGTTTAGTAGGTGTAGGGTCCAGGGGTCAAAAATTGAAAATTTGGGAAATTGAAGATTGGGTGAATTTGGGTGGGGTGAAATCATTTTGGTTGAGCCATGAAGCCATTCAAGCCCATATGAGCCATGAAAGGACTCATTTGAGGCATTCGGCTATGTTGTTCTAGCCTGCTTAGCTCGAGGGCTTAGGGGTTAAGGACCATCCATGTGAATCACCCACATGAGTCGGGAGGTTAAGTTGGGTATGGGTGTGGTTTTAGGAAGTGTGTGGAAATGTAGTGTGTAAGTGTAATGTAAGTCGGC
>JAKZJZ010001106.1:0-31539 GCA_022702705.1 Papilionanthe hookeriana x Papilionanthe teres | reverse complement strand
GATAGGATTAGGATTTGGTAGACAACCAGAACCTTCCCTTAGCTTTACCTAGGTGTTTCTCTCAAATATTCAAATGCCATAACATATGTTTTAAGTGCAGTTGGAAATGAAGAGAAGACCCGCCAGGTACGCTTTTATTTTATTGCAGTTTACTTACCTGCGTTGTACTTTCTTTTCTTGCAAGCTTCAATGTTAAATGACAATGTCACCCTGCATAAAAACTAAAACCCTTAAGATAGCCGCAAAACTGAAACCAATACTAAATTAAAATCAAAATAAGATAAAATTCATCGTCATAACATGCAAAATATAAAACAACTCAAAATTTAATCACAAACAAAACAACAAAACTACAACTGCAACTAAATTAAAACGTCACGTTGGATGATTGAGAATCTCTCGGATGATATAACCAACATGTTACTAACGAGATTTCCCACGGTCTAAATGAAAGTGTGGAACTCATTCAGCTGAGTTTAGCAAATTCATTTGGACTAAGTGAATCCGATGAAAATAGTGGTGCTGGGATGATGGAACCGTGGGATCTTAACCGGTTCTGCTTATTCAATTTTAATATTTCCCTAATAAAATTTAAGACATTAAATTTGAAACTCAACCTCTAAACCATGACACTTCTCTAATCTCTTGATTGTCACTTCTTAAACTAAACCCTCTGCAACAACAAGGAGCTTGGTGTAAGCGAGTTGGGCACCACATCCATCTTCGACAACAAAATGAATCTTCGTCAGCTTAATCCATTCCTTAGAAATAAACAACCAAGTCATAGGATTTTGAGGTAGTTTTCTTAGCACAACATAAATCCTCACTTCATCCTTTAGGCATCTGCATAATCATATTATGCAATTTAAGCCCTAAACTCGTCCTAGGATTCCAAGGTCATCGTTCGTTACGACATAAACTCTCATAACTTCCAGGCTATTTGTATGATTACGTCATACAAATATAAATATCAAATAATTAAAATTGGCAAGATTGAAACATCAAATAATAACTCTCTAAATTGAAGCCAAACAATAGGATAGTCTGGGAAGTCACCAGAGGTTCTCTTCTGGATCCATGATATCTCCTACCTTTTCACTCCTTTGGATTCTTAAAAGAACTGTTCCTAATTTGATCCATTACCTTTTGAATTTTTAATGTCCAATCGTGAAAACTTAAACTTTGAAAATTTTTGAAAGCAGAATCACTAATCTTTATTGAGAGTTTTCTTAAGTGATTTCTGTCATTTAAGATGTAATTAACTATAGGGGCTTGCCCTTATAGGGAATTTCGGAACCCAGCTTAATATAAACCCTATTTAATTCTTTTGTATTAAATAGGAGAATTTATCAGTCAACATAAAGTTAGTTTGCAGACCAAACAGATGTCATAAATTCACTCATTTATTTAATTGAACCCCAATATTAAGCAATGTGTCTATTCCTCGGGATAAACACATAGTTTATGGTGCGGCGTTCAATTATTTAAACTATTAAAGATATGGGATCGGCTTGGTCTCGTATTTTCAAAAAAATCAAACATTATTTTCCAAACTATTTAAAGCTATATACATACATAAATCTTAATCTAAAAAAATGAGGCCGACAGTTGGATGATGAAAACTTACTGATGGTGTCACAATTACCCTCAAATTTTTGAGTGAATAACTTTATCGTCTAAAAATATCAAAATCCGAACATTATATATATATATATATATATATAGTCATGTCATGGTAGGTTGGATCGTTTTGCTTTTCCAATGGATTGCCTGGTCTGATCAATTTCATTACCTTATACCACATCAGTCATTTGCAGAGTACGATCAGACAACGAGTGGCTGCTGATTTAATTGTGGAGTGGGTTATAGTGTTGAGCCTTGGATCAAGATCTATGGGAGACAGATTGGACGGTGGAAAATAATCATGAGGTTGATAATCAGACAATGTGTATTCACCTAAGCGAGATCATGCGAGACTATGCACTCATTTGACATATCACACAATCACACTATTGAATTTGCGTGGGTATTTGCAGATATGTGATCATGCCAATGTCAAGGATCACGTGAGGGGGGGGGGGGACATTGAATCCTACTGGGTGTGCGTGAATTGCCTCTGATCAGGCAATGGACTCTATCCTGGCAGAATCCAAATGTGCATTCACAAAATTTGATCTTTTTAACTAATTTTTTTTGTCTATTATAGCCTATAATTATGTCAAAAAAGGAGGAAGAATATAGAGTCTCGCAACCTATTTTTCTGTAATCAGCAATTCATACAAGAAAAAAGTTGGAGCCTCTCAGTCTAATTTTGTGTGATTAGTGGAGCATCATAAGGAAATCATCACTTCCCTTAGCATTACAATTGCCTACCATGGGTCTCCTAGCCTATTGTTATGTGATCAACGAAGCTCTTATAATAAAAAAGGTGGAGTCTCTCGGCATATTTTTATGCGATCATAAAGTTCCCCTTTAGTGTTATTGTTTCTCACCATGGAGTTAACCAGTCTGTTTTTGTACGATAAATGGAGCTCTCCTTCGGTATTATTATTGCCCATCTCAAAAGAGATTTCCCACACTGTTATCATGCTTTATGGTAAGATTTCTACTATAATGTGGTGATTTCTAGAAGATATTTTCTACTTTGTTATCACATTTTTAAAGAAGATTTCACATGATGTTATTGTGCTTCTCGAAAGAGAATTTTTGTGTCATTGTCACACTTTTTTGATGAGATTTTTAGCATTGCTTTCAAGCTTTTTGGATGAGATTTTTGGAACTACTGAGGTGTTAATATATGCAAAATTGTGGCTCACTAGAAATCAACTGAATTACCATAATTTTGAGGAGGTTACATCATTACCATTTGAAGATAAGTTAGCTTATTATAGCTTTCTGTCTCGGTGTGTATTGGTCTTTATAGCTTTTTTTATTGTCGGCATATTTTTAGGTTATGTGTTTTATTTTGAAAAGGGGGTCGCCTACAGAAATTGTCGGCGAATTTTTTTTATATTTTAAATTTAATTTAAATATATATATAGTTTAAAAGATAACATTTGATTTTTGAAAGTAATTTTAAGTTTAAAAGTTTTAAGATATGAAATCAAACTGATCTCTCATCCCAAATAGTTTATATAAACGAGCACCGCACCACAAACCGTGTATCTATCCCGAAGAATAGACACACTCGCTCGATGATGGGGCTCGATTAAATAAACTAGGAGATTTGCGACATCCGTTTGGTCTACGAACCAATTTTATAAGCCGATAAGTTCCCCTGCTTAATATAAATGAATTAAGCAGGGTTTATATTACTCGGGTTCTTAAAGTTCCCTATAAGGGCAAGCCCCTATAGTTAATTACATCTTAAATGACGGGAGTCATTTAAGAAAACTCTCGATAATGATCAGTGGTTTTGCTCTCAAGAATTTCAAAGTTTAAGGTTTTCAAACAATTGGATTTTGGAAATTTCAATAGGGAATATCTCAAATTTGGAACAGTTTATTTTTGGAGTCCAAAGGAAGAGGAGTAGGGGAAGTTGAGGATCCAAGAGGAATCTTGACAACTTCCCGACTATCCTATTGTTGGGCTTGAATTTAGGAAGGTCCTAATGTTTATTTAGTATTTTGATCCTGCCAATTTTAATTAGTTAGGACTTATATTCGTATGATAAAATCATACAAATAGCCTCGAAGATGTGAGGGTTTATATCGTATTGGACGACTACCTCGGAAATCCTAAGACCGGTTAGGGCATAATTTACATGATATGATCATGCAAATGCCTAACAAAGAGTTGAGGATTTATGTTGCCTCAGTGCAAACTACCTCGAAGTCCTATGGCTTCGGTTATTTAATTCTAAGAAAGTTTTGCCGATGTAGATTTCAGCTTTGCCGACGACGATGGCCGTGTCGCCCACCATGCTCCGAGCTCCTCGTTGTTGCGCAGGTTTAGTTTTAGAAGTCATAAATCGGGAGATGAGAGAAGTGTTTGGTTTTAGAGAAAGTCTTCATTCCCATGTGTCTTTAATATTTTAATTAAAACAGGTTTTAAAGTCGATTAAACGAACCGATTAAGATCCCACGTGCTCCGTCATCCCGACACCGTTATTTTCATCGAATTCACTTAGTCCGGATGAATTTGCATAAACTCAACTAAATGAGTTCCGCACTTTCATTTAGACCGTGGGAAATTCCGTTAGCAACACGTGGGTTACATCATCCGAGGTATTCCCGATCATTCAATGAGACGTTTTAATTTAGTTGTATTTGTAGTTTTGTTGTTCGTTTGTGATTAAATTTTGAGTTGTTTTATATTTTGAATGTTGTGGCGGTGAATTTTATCTTGTAGTGTCTTTTAATTTAGTTATGGGTTTCAGCTTTGGTTTCTGTCCTAAAGGTGTAGGTTTTCATGCAACCGTTGTTTATCATGCAAGAAAAGTAAGTGCGATGCGATTAAATAAGTTGCAATAGAGTAAATCGCAATAAAATAAAAGCGTACCCTGAGGGTCTTCCCGTCATCCCAAGCCGCACTTAAAACATAGTTAGAATATTTAAGCATTTAAAGTAAGTTCCTAGGTAAAGCTAAGGGAAAGGTTATGGTTTTCTACCAAGTTCCTAATCCTATAGCTAGTCATCTCCTATGACGCCTAGGTCTTCAATTTTGGTTTTAAGGATGATTTTCTTCACCAAAGAACAACTAAGCTCAATTTGTTCTTAAGGACATTCCATCATATTGAGGAAGTGTTTAAGACGAATCTTAAACATCTTTTCAATATTTCGGAATTGTCCTAAGTCCAAATGAATTCTATTGTTCAAGTGAATTAATTATCCAGGGTGTTTGAGTTAAGTTTTATTTCTTGCTCGATGAATTAGGATGTTCGAATATCCTTATGAGTGAAGTGTCATTTCACTTCGATACTCCATTTAGGAGTTATAATAGTAAAAGCTCCTAAGGGCAAAATGATATTTAATGATTTGTGATTCAAATTTAAGTTCAAATTAATGATTTAAGTTCGAATAGTTGTTCAAGTTATTTTAGATTTATTTTTGAATTCTTCAGTGTCTTTATATTTAATTTAATTTAATTTAATTTAACTTAATTTAATTTAATGTGGTTTAATTTAAATTAATTTAACTTAAGTTAATTTAATGTAATATGATTTAGTTTAATTTAATTTAATTTAATTTAATTTAATTTAATTTAGTTTTAATTTAATTTAATTTAATTTAATTTAATTTAATTTAATTTAATTTAATTTAATATAATATAATTTAATTTAATTTAATTTAATTTAATTTAATTTAATTTAATTTAATTTAATTTAATTTAATTTAATTTAATTTAGTTTAATTTAATTCTTAATTTTTAATTTAATTTTTAATTTTAAAGGAATTTGTTTTAAATAATTTAACTTTAATTTAATTTAATGATTAAGTCTTTTAGCATTTTAAATCTTAAACTTGGATTATCATTTTAATTAGGAATTAAATATTATTGGGATGATTAATTTAGGGATTTTTAAATTAAAGAATAAATCTCCTCCTAATAATATCCCTATTTTAATAATTCCAATTTTATTATTCTTCCAAATTTAACTAATTATTTAATTAAGGATTATTTCAATTATTTTAAATTGTTTAGTAGGTTTCTACCCTTTAATTATCTAAATTTCAATCATCCAAATAAGATTAAAATCAAATATTTTACTTATTAATTTTATTAAGCCTAAAGTTTTAATTAAGGGTTAAAATTTTAATTACCATTTTGCCCTTCAAGCCTAATAATTTCATAACTCACTAAATTGAGCTCAAATGAACTTGAAATTTTTATGTTACTTCACTCATATGTCAATAAAGACATTAGAGGAGAAAATGTGATTTTTCTGTATTTAATTTATTTATATAATTATTTTTGGTGGAAAATAAGGATTTCCAAGGAAAATTTAATAATATGACCAAGGGAAAGTTTCTGTCCTTAAGAAAATTATGGGACATTCCTAATGACCAGAGGACCACTTGGACCAATTTTTGTGATTTTTTGAATTATATTTTATTTATTAGAATTATTTTAAGCTATGGAGTATTAATTAATTTAAAAATAGAATATAAGTTGAAAAATGAATTTTATAATTTTTTTAAAATTCTCTCTGATATCAAGGATTCCAGAGAACCAAATTTTACAATTTTCTGATTTTTCTTTGATTTATTATAATTATTTTAGTGAAAATGCTAGAAAGATACATTTTTTAATTTTAAAATTACCCTAGGGCTTTAAAATTTAATATCTCATGAAATAGACTCGAGAAAAATATGGGGTTTGTTCCTAAGTGATTAAATTTCAAAATATGACATTTTGGTGAATTTTATTATTTTTGTGATTTTTATTATTTTTTAATTATTAAAATATTAAAATAATACTAAAAAATTAACTTTTTAGAAAATTGAAATTTTAATTTTCTTAAATTCCCCTAATATCAGAGAGGCTCCAAAACCAATTTGGTGAATTTTTAAAAGGTATTTTGAAAGTTATGAATTTTTAAAGTTTAAAATGAATAAATGGCTTAATCAACCCATTTAGTAGGGCTAACCAAGTCCAATTGACTTCAAATTTTTATTGTGGGTTCCTCTAATCCTAAAGGTCAGTGGAGAATTGATTTCAAGTCAATTTGATGTATGGTTAGCTCTAATTAATTAGGGGTCTATTTTGGGTGTTTAAGCCAATTAGTGTTATTTTGAGTGAATTAACTCAAGCCCTATTTTTCCTAGGGTTCTCTGGTCATAAGGAACATCACCAAATTTTCCTAGAATTTATTTCACAACATGCTAATTTTTGGAATTAAAATACTCAAAACAGACCACATGCATTTGAAAAATCAATAACTTTTCATAGGGATGGCCACCGACCTTGGAAAATTCAGGGAATGTTCCCAAGTTCGGAGGCTTCAAAAGCCCTATGGTCTCATGCCATGGTGAATTGTATGAATGCATGGAGAATTAAAACAATGCAGGGAGTAAATAATTAATTAAAAATAAAATACTTCGACAAAATTAATTAATTTCTTTTCCACATTATTCTCCTCTCGTTCCCCGAGCAAGAGGGTATTTTTATTTTATTTTTGTGATTTTTCTACACAAAGATATGGATTTTTGAAGTTCGGTATTTAAATAAATCGAAAAAAAAACCTAATTTTCTACTTATCCACGCGGCGCCCCGTCATCCTCGGCATCTCCGAACGACCACGCGGCGCGCTCCCATTCGACGCCGCCATCCGACTCGGCCGCCCGGGCCCCGCGGTTCACGCACCATCCGCCGGTCCGACGCAATCCAAGCCGTCCATCCGATACACGCGCGATCCGACGGTTCCTGGTCATCGTCTACGACTGGTGCGATCCCGTGACCGTCCACACTCTAACCCTAAGAACTCACTCGATTCTCAATGGATTTTCGTGTTCTTATGCTCTATGGATGCGTCTCGAAGAGACGAACACATCCATACGGTAAACATGCATTGAAATTTATTCAAATGAAATAGAGAGTCTCTGTAAGCTCGGGAAGAAGAATGAGTTCATACCTTTGCTCAGAGAAGTGAAGCTTCGATCTGAGAGTTGTGTCACCTTCGATTGGGTCCAAGTAAGCTCCGCATGAAGTCCCTCGGCCCGGTGAATCGTCTCAGCTATGAAAGTGACCACGCTCGATCACAAAGCTTGGAGGCCGGAGCAACTCGGGTGGCCTCGGAGATGGGGCTTTCGATGGGAAACTTCTTCCCTTGGTCCAGTTGAAGGTGTAGGACCAATCAATTTGGGGATTGGCTCACTGCGAGGAGGTGTCCCGGTTTTGGGTGAAATTTCGACTGAGAAATCGGATTTTGTCGAGTGGGGATTAGGGCGAATCGACACCTGGGATCAACTTCTCTAAGTATGGAGTAGGGTTTGGAACAATTTTGGCGTAGTTTCGGCAAGGTTTGTGCAACTCTCCTCCATGACCGCGAGGGGGTCGGGTTTAAATAGAGGTGGCCGGAGAGCCTCGCGGGGATGGCCAAGGGTCGGGATCGACCGCTCTGGCATGGGAAGAACGAGCTTATGGTGGCCATCGGGCATGGGGCAGCTCAGCAAGGTGGAATTCCAAGGTTTGGCTCCTCCCCATGTCTCGGCCATGGCGTTTTCCGGCGGCCTGGTGGCCGGCCGGCGAGCAAGGGTCACCCTCGAGGCCGGGGAGGTCGGGGGTCAAGTTAGTGAATTCAATCGAAGCCTTACATGTGTAAAGCGGTTGGATCAAAATGGCATGGGGAGGTGGCTTCTTTTGCACTTGGTTTGGTCAACCCATTGAAAATGGGCTTGGTTCACCTCCCTATGGTTGATTTGGGCCGAGGGAGGATCAGGTGAATCGGCCTAGAAAAGGGTGGAGAGGTCACCATCCATGAATATTTCGATTAATCATGGATTAAGGTGAAGCATTAAAAGGGTTAAAACCTTTTTAAGGGGGCTTAAAAGAGGCTCCTCCTTTTGCCATTAATGGCTTGATCACATGTCAAACCTTCCATGGCTTCATGTGGCTTGTTCATGGCTTCGCATTTGGCTCCATTTGGCTTCGGAAAAGTTTAGTCAATTTCATGGAAATAGAATTTAGGAATTTTGGTATTTTGGTGGAGAATTTTCATGGAGCTTGATTTGGAATGGCTTAATGATGATTTTAGGACTTAGGTATTGAGTTTAATTGAAAGTATGATGAGGGGAAATGTCATGTGGGCTTTAGGATGATTTGGGCTTTTGAATTTTGAAGGAAATGGGCTTTTAGGAAGGTTTAAGGGAAGTGGGCTTTTAAGTTTAAGAATGTGTTCATGGATGAGAATTTTTGTAAAAGGTTGGGCCAAATAATTGTTGGTTTTGGTTTAGGGATGTTTCATGAGTAATTTGAAATAGATTTAAGGTGGTTTGGGTTTGAATTGGGTTGAATTTGGGTTTATTTGGTAAATGGGCCAATGTAGGTCAAATTGAGCTACCTTGGGCCAATGTTGGGCTAGGGTTGAAATTGATGTAAAATTAATGTTGGGAAATGTTTATAGGAATGTTTCAAAGAGGTTTTGGCTTTGTTTAGGTTTTGATTTTGGGATTTGGGTCTATTTGGGTTAGGTTTGGGTTTAGGTCAAAATTGGGCTTTTTGATTTTGGGTTGAATTTGAGTGAGGTTTGGGTCTAAATTTTGGGCAAATAATGTTAGTGTTTTGTTTATGGGGATGTTAAGGAGGGTTTAGAAAAGATTTGGGGTTAATTGGAGTTGAATTGGGTGAGTTTGGGCTAAATTTGGGTCATGGGTCCAAATTGGGCTTTAAGGCCAAAAGTGAAATTGGATCCCAATGCCAATCAAATTGGGCTTGGATTTGGTCTAGATTGGTGTTGGGGATGTTAAATTGATGTTTAGAATTGAATTGGACCAGAATTTGGGTCAATTGGGTAGGTTAGGTTTGACATTGGGTTCACTTTGGGTTAAAATGGGTCAAATTGGGGGTTTTGATAAAAGTGGGGTAAACTGACAAAATTGGCCCATGGTGTAGTTGAACAAAATGAAATTGGGAATATTTGGGATTTTCTGGAATTTTCTGGGAATTTTCTGAATTTTTGGATTTTTTGGCTAAGAGGGGTATTTTGGGTATTTGGAGGGTATTGGGAGGTATTTTTGGAATTTTTGGTATTTTTGGTTATGGATGATCAATTTGAGTGGGGAGGAAATGTTTAGGATTGGTCTTGAGGAATTTTGGGTAATTTAGGTGATTTTGCAAATTTTGGGTGGTTTCAAGGGTTTTGGGTAGGTTAGGCGGGTGTAGGGTCCCGGGGGTCAAAAATTGAAAATTTGGAAAATTGAAAATTTGGAAAATTGAAGATTTGGAAAATTGAAGATTTGGAAAATTGAAGATTGGGTGAATATAAGTGGAATAAAATCATTTTGGTTGAGCCATGAAGCCACATCAAGCCCATATGAGCTATGAAGGGACTCATTTGAGGCATTCACTATGTTGTTCCTAACCCTCTTAGCCAAGGGCTTAGGGGTTAAGGACCATCCATGTGAATCACTTACATGAGTCAGGAGGTCAAGTTAGGTATAAGTGTGGTTTTAGGAGGTGTATGGAAGTGTAGTGTATGAGTGTAGTGTGTGTGTAAGTCAGCCCCTTCACTGCACCGTGCCGCCTGTGGCGATCCTAAGGCCAAAGAGTCCTATAGGAACTCATCCTTTAAACTTCCACACTTGATTTCAACCCTCTAGGTGATTAGGGGTCTACAATCAAGTTTGTGGAGTTTGCGAGGAGTTAAGAAGTGGTTTGAAATTCTAGATGGTGGATCCCAATTCTAGTCCTCTAAGATAGTCAAAGGAAAAGCCTAAGGCTAGATCCTAAGTACTAAAGAGAAGAAGAGAAGACCTCATCAAAAATGAGGTCAACAAATGGACCCCCAATAGGTGTGGTGAGCTGACGGAGCACACCGCGCGTATTGGCGTTGACCGAAAAGATCAACAAAACCAATCACAGATGTCCAAGTGACAAACTTAGGACGAAGTGGAAGAGTTTCCGTTGGGGAGTGTCAAGTATATCTCTAAGACTGGAGATTCCTGAACTCTCGGCGGGAAAGGAAAAAGAGGTGAATTCCAAATCACAAGATCCGGGGAAATTTCAATTTAAATTTTGTTTCAGCTTTAAGTTTTGATGTGTGAATTCGGATTTCAACTCGAGTTTCAATTTAGATCGAAGTTTTGTTAAGATTAATTTTGAAGGGATTTGATTTGAAATGAAAATTGAAATTTTGCGGTTTTAGATGTAACATCCTCAACCTCGAATGAAAATTGAATTGATTGGATTGAATCATTACAATGAGGAGAGATCTCGCAGCAATGTGGTATCGGATGTAAAATCCTTAACCTCAAGAGCTCGATTTGGTGTGCTTCATCGCAATAGGAAGAGAATCTAAAGCAATGCGGTATTGGATGTAAAATCCTCAACCTTAAGAATTTGATTTTTGATGCATTTCGGTGCAATAGGAAAGAATCCTAAAGCGAGTGCGGTATCGGATGTAAAATCCTCAACCTCAAGAAGTTGATTTTGATGTATTTCAAGGCAATAGGAAAGAATCCTAAAGCAATGCGGTATCGGATGTAAAATCCTCAACCTCAAAAAGTTGATTTTGATGTATTTCAGAGTGCAATAGGAAAGAATCCTAAAGCAAGTGCGGTATCGGATGTAAAATCCTCAACCTCAAAAAGTTGATTTTGATGTATTTCAAAGGCGATAGGGAAAGAATCCTAAAGCAATGCGGTATCGGATGTAAAATCCTCAACCTCAAAAAGTTGATTTTGATGTATTTCAGATGCAATAGGAAAGAATCCTAAAGCAGAGGCGGTATCGGATGTAAAATCCTCAACCTCAAAAAGTTGATTTTGATGTATTTCAGAGTGCAATAGGAAAGAATCCTAAAGCAATGCGGTATCGGATGTAGAATCCTCAACCTCAAAAAGTTGATTTTGATGTATTTCAAGTGCAATAGGAAAGAATCCTAAAGCAAGTGCAGATCTCGGATGTAAAATCCTCAACCTCAAAAAGTTGATTTTGATGTATTTCGAGTGCAATAGGGAAAGAATCCTAAAGCAAGTGCGGTATCGGATGTAAAATCCTCAACCTCAAAAAGTTGATTTTGATGTATTTCGGTAGCAATAGGAAAGAATCCTAAAGCAAGTGCGGTATCGGATGTAAAATCCTCAACCTCAAAAAGTTGATTTTGATGTATTTCAAAGTGCAATAGGAAAGAATCCTAAAGCAAGTGCAGTCTCGGATGTAAATTCCTCAACCTCAAAAAGTTGATTTTGATGTATTTCGCAGTGCAATAGGAAAGAATCCTAAAGCAAGTGCAGATCTCGGATGTAAAATCCTCAACCTCGAAAAGTTGATTTTGATGTATTTCAATGCAATAGGGAAAGAATCCTAAAGCGAATGCGGTATCGGATGTAAAATCCTCAACCTCAAAAAGTTGATTTTGATGTATTTCAAGGTGCAATAGGAAAGAATCCTAAAGCAAGTGCGGTCTCGGATGTAAAATCCTCAACTTCAAAAAGTTGATTTTGATGGGTAATCGACTTTGCAACGATTTGTAGTGTTGATTTGAAAAGTGTGGAATTTTGGTGTTTCGAGAATTTCATGAAAGTTGTAAAAGACTTTCATGGAAGGAAATAGATTAGGAGGGAATATGTAGATGTTACATATCCCATTCAGAAGAGTTGATTGAAAGTTGCTGGTTTGGATTGAATGTGATTTCTCGCCATCAGATTCGATCCGTGTCAATGGAATCAACCGCTTCCTTCCCGGACAAGGGAGAGAGTAGAACAGTGTTGGACTTCGCATTTGGAAGGGTAAGTTTGAATTTGATCGAGGTTTGATGTGAGATCCGGAAAGATCGAATTTGAAATTGATTGAGATTTGATTTGAAATTTGGAAAGATTGAATTTGAAATTTGATCGAGATTTTGTGGTCATTTTGTTTGTCTTTTATCGATTCAAATTTTATTTTATCGTGAATTTGGAGTTTATCATTTTTTAGATTTTAAGGAAAGTTTTCTTTTATTCTTTTTGTTTCTTTTCTGTTCTTTGTTCGAAGTTCATTTAACTTTTAATGGCGTTTCCCAGTCAATTTGCACAAAAGAGGTGAAGGCCAAAATTGTGAAATGGTCACTTTCATTCCAATCATGCTGAAGATACATCGTACAACTCGATCTGGAATACATCTCATACAATCCATATAGACTCAAAACGGACTATGTATGATCTTTGTCGATTCATCCAAAAGGGTATCTGTCAAAAATCCATGTCTGAATAGTGAGGTACATGGTCGATAACATCACCTTCCAAGCCATCCTTGGCAAGGATGCCGTATGGATGTACGTTGGAGGTGTGATATTTTCCATGTAGCTCACGAGCCGTAAGGCCGGAGGCTCTCTAACTCCGGGTCCGTGCGGAAGTGGTAAGGTGCTTTCCCGTCGTCCATCCTTCCGAAAGTAACCGAGATCCGCTTCACTGGTACTCCCGGTATGCAATGCTTAGCGACATCCGCTCCGTTGCCCTTCGGCATCATGACGGAACCTACCGGTAATGGTATCTTTATCGGCCCTCGGAACTCACCCGGGCTCGCTATCCGGAGGTCGGATCCAAACATGATATTACACTCGTTCGTAAAAGAAACCGTGCGGAAAGGTCCGACAAAGTCGTGGTGATCTATGTGCGGGGGTATACAATCACCCTTCTTGTAAATGTTGATGATGCAACCGTTGGGTATGCAATCTGCGGCAATACCCCCCATGTTATCATTCTTTTTACCATCCTTTTAATGACTAATGGCATCGGATCCACCCGGCCATGACGGAGTATCCCCGTGGGTTTCCTTTCCGTCTTCTCGCGAAGTTATAGCAAGCATCCACATTGTATTGTAATTCTCCCCTTCCCCGGCATCCATCTCCGGGGTTTGAGTAAGTGTTTTCTCTTAAGCGACCTGCTCGGCCCATCTTTTTCAAATCCCGTATGCAGTCCACGATTTGTTGTTGTTCATATTCTGAGAACACGTCTGTATGTAGCTCGAGGCCTTCAAGTATATTGATCCTCCTGCCTCTGATTCTCTCGAAGTATTCAAAAGTTTTCTTCTAGACATTCTGTATTCTTTCTAACTCGTATTCTGGAATAATTTGCAAATGACGAGGCCTGGTGACGTATCGTGGGATATATGGCTCAATCCCTTCACGTTCTCCCGCATACCTCGGCTCCTCGGGGATGATGTCCGTCGGGACATCCTCCGGGCTGCTTCCGCAACAAGGTCATGCATTACGGTGGCTTCATCCGGTGGCGTAATAGCCTTCTTTCTTCCGTTCCTCTCGAGATTTCTCCTGGTCTCTTCCGTCGTCCCGGAGCCGGTCTCCTTTTTCGAGTTCCCGGCGAACCGGTATCCTCGAAGTATATGTACCGGCAGTAGCAACTTCCTCGTCGCGCTGGTCCGCTGCTAATTTAGTTAGCATCTTGCGGATACGGCGATTCTTGTTTCTCCGTTGAGTTGCTGTGAGAGTAGCTCTTCGTACTTCCTGAGTTTCTGTGGGCGCGGCGCTGACAAGTCTGCCCTCTGCTGTAGCGACTACAGATTTGATTCTCTTGTCTTCTTCGATGATCCGTTTTTCTTTTCCTATCGTCTGGATTGGTGGCTTGGGCCACCCACTTTCATTACCGTCCGGACCGGGCAATTCCTCTCGGTCAATCGGGACCCGGCTCACTTTCCTCGTATCGCGGGCCCGCCGGTGCGAAGTCCGAGTCAATCTCTATTATCGCTCCATCTTTCACCCTCTTTTCATCGAGTGCAAGGCTTACGCCATTTCTAAAGTTCGGGACCAACCGCCCGCTCGACATTTCCCGCGAAAAGACAAGGAAAAGGATCGTGGGTCGTACTAAGAACAAGAACATTAAGAAAATGTTTATTAAAGACAAAACTTTTATTTTTATATTCAACAAGAATGAAGTGGGAAAAGATCAGGAAAGAGATTTTGACTTGGAAGAGAGAAAACAAAGAAAACTTTATTATCATGATTTTATTTATTTTAGCACATTTTTTTGTTATTTTTGGGTTCGGACCCAGTCATAAGTAATTACTTCACCCGTGCTTCTAGGGATGAAAAATTTACTCCTTCGAAACATCAGGTAGCGTAATACTTTTTCAAGTATCGTCCATCGATCGGAAGCATATGTCGTTCTCCTCGCAGCTCACTAGCCGGTAGGAGCCTCCCGAGTGGATCGCCTCAACCACAAACGGTCCTTCCCAAGTGGGTTCAAATTTTCCTCCTATCTTGCGGTGCGCAAGAATAGGTCTTTTGAGAACGAGAACTAAGTCACCAACTTTCAAGGTTCTCGGGCGGACCAGGCTTGTCATGGGCTTGAACCATCTTAGCTTGGTATAATTCTAAATTCTCGTCGCGCCGCAAGTCTTTTCCCTTCCGAGCTTTCCAATTCTTCTAGTCGTAATCCGGCATTCTCTTCCGTCGTGAGTTTGTTTGCAACTCGCAATCCCGAGTGAAGGAAGCCGGACTTCTAAGGGTAACACTCGCCTCGGACCCATACACCGGAGCGTAAGGTGTAGCTTCGAGTAGGAGTTCGAAAGTTGTCCGTAGAGCCCATAAGGCTTCTAACAATTTCTCGTGCCAATTTCTCTTATTATCGTCCAAAGTCTTCTTTAAAATTTGAACGAGAGTTTTATTAAAAGCCTCAGCCAGGCCGTTTGCTCTCGGGTAGTAAATTGTCGAATATCGCCGCCGATTCCATGTCTCCCGACAAAATTGTTGATTTGCGTACTACCGAATGCCGACCCATTATCCGAGATGATCTCGCGCGGCACCCCGAAATGGTAGACAACTCGGTTCTCGAAAAATTGTAGTACGTGATGTGCTTTCACTTCTCTAAGTGGAACCGCCTCCGCCCACTTGGAAAAGTAATCAGTAGCCGCAAGAATGAAGCGATGTCCTTTTGAAGATGGTGGTTCTATCGGACCCACTATATCCGTGCCCCAACATTCAAATGGCCACGATGCAATTGTCGGATGTAGCACATTCGGGGGTTGGTGTAGAACCACTCCGTGCACTCGGCACCGGTGACGCTCTTGGCGATTTTCATGCGATCGGTCATTATCGAGGGCCAGTAGTACCCTAGTCTTTTAATTTTCATTTTCATCTTCGAACCCGACCGGTGAGCGCCACGCAGTCCCGAATGCACCTCTTTAACAATTTCACGGGCCTCGGACCCGCTTAGGCACCTTAGCCACATTTGATCAAAAGACCTTCGTATAACGTATTGTTTACTAATGCGTAGGACGCAGTTCTTTTCGATCCGATGGGCTAACGACCTATCGTCCGGTAGTTTTCCCGCTTGCGTGTAATCTATTAATGGCCGTCGCCAATCTTCCGTGTTTTCCGTCACCGCCGCAATCGATCCTTTTTCTTTTCTCGATTTGTGTATTGTGTCTATGTCGAGCTGTGATAGGACCTGACGTCCGTGAACCGACACTTCCACTGATTCATCTTGCAAACAGGCAAACTCTTTTGCGAGACGGGCTAGCGCATCTGCTAAAGCGTCACATTCGGAATCTGTTCCAACAGCTGTATGGCATACTGGAAGTATTGCTCGAGTCTTGGTTTTAAAATTCTGTATTGTCCGGCGATCTGTTGAATGATTAGTCGCGAATCCCCGTAGATGTTGATGTCCGTTATACCCATTCGAATAGTTAATTCCGACCCCGTTATGAGGGCTTCGTATTCCGCTTCGTTATTCGTGCACGGCTCGTCAAGTGGTAGGAGTATCTTAACATCCCCCGCTCCGGTGTTATAAAGATTAGTCCGATCCCTGCCTTACCGGGCACTATCACTTGCGATTCTTCGTCTTTATGTGCTGAAGATGCTCCGTCGAAATATAATTCCCAACGTCGATCATCAGGACCTTCTAGGTTCATTATTTGTTCATCTGGCAAGTCGTCATTGAGAGGCGATTCTGCCGGAAAGGGTGTGTCGCGAGGAAGTCCGCTAAGACTTGTCCCTTTACGGCACGAAGAGGCACGAAAGTTATATCGAATTGCAATAATATCATCGACCATCCGGCAAGTCCGCCGGAAAGCGTTGGGCGGGTCATCAAGTATCGCAATGGATTAAATTTCGAAATCAAGTCGACCTTATGAGAAAGCATGTAATGCCCGAGCTTTGAGCGGCGAAGATCGTGGCCAAACAATGTTTTTCAATTGCGGGATACCTTATTTCCGTCGGCAAGAACGACGGCTTAGGTAATAAAGAGCATTTTCTTTACCCTCATCATCGACCCTGGCTAACGAGGCTCCGAGAGAGTCGTCTAAAGCCGCGGTATAAAGTATTAGCGGTCTACTCCGAGACCTGGGCCGCTAAGACAGGAGGTGTCATTAAGTATTGTTTAATGTCCTCGAAGGCCCTCTCGGCATTTCTCTTCCCAAATAAATTTGACGTCCTTTTTAACTAGTGCCGAGAAAGGCCGACACCTACCCGACAAGTTCGAGATAAAGCGTCGAAGATATGTCGCCTTTCCTTGAAAAGATCGTAGTTGTTTTAAGGTTCCGGGAGGTGGCATTTCTAAGATGGCTTTAATCTTTTCCGGTCGATTTCAATTCCGCGATGTCGGACAACGAATCCTAAGAATTTCCGGAGGTGACGCCGAAGGCGCATTTTAAGGGATTCATCTTAAGGTTAAATTGTCTTAATCGTTTGAAAACAATTCTCAAATCATACAGTGGTTTTCCTTTACTTTGCTTTTGATGACCACATCGTCCACGTAGCATTCGACTTGATTGTGGATGAGATCATCAAAAATTCTTGTCATTGCTCTCGGTAGGTTGCTCCCGCGTTCTTCGATCCGAATGGCATCACCGTGTAGCAATATACCCCGATCGGCGTTCGAATGCCGTAAGTTTTTCATCTTCCGGAGCCATTTTTATCCGATTGTATCCCGAAGATCCATCCATGAATGAGAATATTTCATGTGTTGAAGCAATGTCGATCATTAATTCTCGGGATCGGTAGAGGAAATTCATCTTTCGGACATGCCTTGTTTAAATCTCCGAAATCCACACAAATTTTGATCCGACCATTCTTCTTCCCGACCGGTACCACGTTGGCTAACCAAGTCGGGTATTGTTCTTCACGGACAAATTTAGCGTCTATTAGCTTTTTAACTTCGCACTATGACTTGTTGTTCGATTTCTAGACGCATTCTTCGGGACCTTGTCCGACCGGAACGTAGCGGATCCACCCCTAGCTTATGGATTGCGACCTCTGGAGCTAATCCTGGCATCTCATCGTAGCTCCAAGCAAAACAGTCTTTGAATTCCATTAATAACTTGATTATTTCTTCGGAGTCTTCTTTATCAAGTAAGGAGCTAACAAAGGTAGGTCTAGGCTCTTTGCTAGTACCTAAGTTAACTTCCGTTAACTCATCTATCGTAGATTTGATCTCTTCTTCGAATTCCGGTGAGCGTTTCCAATTTGCAAATCTTCGAGTTCTTCTGCAGCTTCCATGCAGCTTTCATTAGACTCGCAGGTGACAACCAAGCAAAATTCAGCATCGTCAACCGATCCTACCGTGCCGAATCCGAGACCATGTTTTGAGTCGGGTGGACGACCGGAGTTATTCCATAAATTTTCAAAACGTTGTGATTGACCTTTTGTCCATTGTCGAGGTAAGAAACCACGCTGAATTAAATTTTGAACACAGGGAGAGTACCACTCAAAAGGCAATTCCATTAATTCTGATGAAGTAGCCTCTTCAAATTGTACATTATTTTCAATTTTGGAGGAAGGAGCACCACGGTAGAATTTGATGGGCTTTGCACCACCGCTACGTACCTCTTTGACCTCCATACCCTCGATCTTATTAGAATGGATCGAGGTCGTGGTCATAGTATGTACATAGTGGTTAATCTTCTCGTACATCGATTTATATTCTTCGTTTCTTTCATCTTCAATAGGGATTTTGAATTGCGGCTTCTTTCGACTTATTGTCGCCGCTTCTTGTTTGATTTCTTTTTCTTCTTCGTAACTATCTTCCCAATCGACATTGATGGTCGGCTTCTCTCGTCCAATCGTCCTAACGTCTCCGCCACGACCTCGTCCCCGGCCTCGTCCTCGGATGTGAGTTGTGGAGAAACCTTCACCATCTCGCCGTAAGGGAGTGGTGAGTGATCGTTGGACTAGAACTTCGTGTTCTTCGTCGTCCCAAATTTCTTTTGCTTCATTTGTTATGGTATCTCCGGAGAAGATTGTTTTCTTCGGAGGTGCATAATAAGTCGCATCTTCATGGATTCCGATTTCATGTACGGAGAACGGTTGTAAGTCACCTTTAATACACTCGTTCCCCTCCGTCGTAGTATTTAATGCATTGATGTAGAGATGATGGTACCATCCCGTTTTCATGTATCCATGGTCGGCCCAAGAGAGCGTCGAATGACGTTTCGAATCAATTATGTGAAATTTCGCGGTTGTCTTCGCTAAGTCACCGGTCTTCATTAGCAGTGTTATTGAGCCGAGGGCTCTTTCTCCTTTCCGGTCGAATCCTCTTAATAACATTTTGTCCGCCTCGAGCTCGTGAGCATCAATTTCCAAGTATGCTAGCGTTCGAAGATTCATTATATCGATCGATGCTCCCGGATCCACCAATACTCCGGAGAGCGTAAACTTCCCAATTGTAATCGAAATGTACAATGGTCGGTTGTGGTCTCGTTGTCCCAAGTAATAGGTCGTCGTCCGTGAAGGTAACACCTCGTTGTTCCTTTAACGAGCAAACCTCATCTAAGGACTCTCCGGCCATTCGAGCTAAGCAAATTTCGGATCAAGTAAGGCCTCGATCGAGCTTCTCTCATCTCCTTTGATAAGATGAGAGCGTCGTAGATGCTCGTCATTTGCCGGTAGTTTCCTAAGATGGGCTAGCACGTTGTAATCCACTTTGTTTTCATGTGCCTCGTTTTCTTCTCGAATGGGTATTTCTTCGCCGGGTTGGTTCTTCCCGAACAACCACCGCTTTCCTTCGTCTTTGGACCTATTCTCGGAGGTAGAACTCTTCCACTTCTTAAGTTGACTTCGTGATTTCTTCGAATTTAGCATTGAGTTTGCCGGTGTCTCTTCCCGAATCGGGACGACAGTTCTTCGAGATTAGCTTCGGAGTCCGAAGGCTCTAACTCTATTGTGATTGGGGTTCCTCGAAACTCGCAAATGGATTCGTCGCTTGTTGAACTCTCGTAGCCTTCCCGGTGGATGTCTTCTTCATCATTGTGATCGTCGAGATTGTGTATGATTCGAGAATTGTTATTTGTATCGGAATCGACGTCCGGATTAGGTTGATTGTCGCTAGTTACGTAATCGTTAGAAACGATCAAAACGTAGCCAACGCCATAACCCTCATCATTATAAGATTCCACCGGAGTGAGTAAATAATCATACAGAGTCAGGGGTTCGAGGGATTTCTCCCCCGAATCGGAAACAACTATCCTAGGATTGTTGACCTCATTTTTGATGAGGTCTTCTCTTCTTCTTTTAGTGCTTAGGATCTAGCCTTAGGCTTTTCCTTTGACTATCTTAGAGGATTAGAATTAGGACCCACCTTTTAGAAATTCAAACCACTTCTAAACTCCCCGCAAACTCCACAAACTCGATCGTAGACCCCTAATCACCTGAGAGGGTTGAAATCAAATGTGGAAGTTTAAAGGATGAGTTCCTATAGGACTCTTTGGCCTTAGGATCGCCCCGGCGGCTCTGGTCTGATGAAGGGGCTGACTTACACACACACTACACTCATACACTACACTTCCATACACCTCCTAAAAACACACCCATACTCGACTTGACCTCCTGACTCATGTAGGTGATTCACATGGATGGTCCTTAACCCCTAAGCCCCGTGCAAGAGGGTTAGGAACAACATAGTGAATGCCTCAAATGAGTCCCTTCATGGCTCATGTGGGCTTGATATGGCTTCATGGCTCAAAAAAAATGATTTTATTCCACTTACATCCACCCGATCTTCAATTTTCCAAATTTTCAATTTTTGACCCCCGGGACCCTATACCCGCTAACCTACCCAAAGCCCTGAATAGCCCAAATTTCTCCAAAACTTCCAAATTACCCAAAATTCTCCAAAATCATTCCCAAACATTTCCACATCACTCAAATTGATCATCCATACCCAAAAATATCAAAAATTCCAAAAATACCTCCCAATACCCTCCAAATACCCAAAATACCCCTCCTAGCCAAAAAATCCAAAAATTCAGAAAATTCCTAGAAAATTCCAGAAAATCCCAAATGTTCCCAATTTCATTTTGTTCAACTACACCATGGGCCAATTTTGTCAATTTACCCCACTTTTATCAAAACCCCCAATTTGACACATTTTAACCCAAAGTGAACCCAATGTCAAACTAAACCTACCCAATTGACCCAAATTCTGGTCTAATTCAATTCTAAACTTCAATTCAACATCCTTAACACCAATCTAGACCAAATCCAAGCCCAATTTGATTGAAATTTGGATCCAATTTCACTTTTGGCCTTAAAGCCCAATTTGGAGCCATGACCCAAACTTAACCCAAACTCACCCAATTCAACTCCAATTAACCCCAAATCTTTTCTAAACCTTCCTTAACATCCCCATAAACAAAACACTAACATGATTTGCCCAAGATTTTTATCCAAACCCTACTCAAATTCAACCCAAAGCTAAAAGGCCCATTTTCGACCTAAACCCAAACCTAGCCCAAATGAGCCCAAATCCCAAAATCAAAACTAACCAAAGCCAAAACCTCTTTTAAACACTCCCATAAACATTTCCCAACATTAATTTTACATTAATTTCAACTCTAGCCCAACATTGGCCCAAGTTAGCCCAATTCGACCTACATAGGCCCACTTACCAATTAAACCCAAATTCAAACCAATTCAAGTCCAAATCACACCAAATTGACTCCAAACCTCTCATGACACATCCCTAAACCAAACTCAACAATTATTTGGCCCAACCTCTTTACAAAATTTCTATCCATAAATTCATTTTCAAACCTAAAAGCCCACTTCCCTAAACCTTCCTAAAAGCCCATTTCCACCAAATACAAAAGCCCAAAATTGGCCCTAAAGCCCACATGACATTTCCATTTGCCATCCATTTAATCAAAGCCATTCCCTAAGTTCTAATCACATCATCAAATAATTCCAAATTAAGCCTTATGCCAAATTACCCCCTAAATGTCAAATATTTCTAAAACCCTTTTTTCATGAAACAAGTCAACTTTTTTTCAAGCCAAATGCAAGCCATGCAAGCCATAGACAAGCCACATGAAGCCATGGGGGGGTTTGACTTGTCACCATGCCCAAAATGGCAAGAAGAGGGGACCCTTTAATGATTCTCTTAAGAGTGATTAACCACTCCCATGTCTCCCCTAACTCTTGCTTAAGCTTAATTGTACTTGGATTGTGACTTGACCCCACTAATCAAGCTGATCCAAGTGACTTTCCTTCAGCCCAAATTGGCCTTGGAGGGTGAACCTAACCCAAAACCAAGAGTTGACCCATTTAGACCCAAAACTAGCCCTTTTCCCATTCCACTTTGATTCAAACCCTTTACACATGGCAAGGCCCATCGCTCGCACAAACACCCAGCTCCCGACCCACTCGACCCCGAGGGTGACCATTGCTGCCGCCGGCCACCCCGAGTCGCCGGAAAACACCATGGCCGAGACCTCGGGAGGAGCTAAATTTTGGAATTCCACCTTGCCGAGCCGCCTCACTCCAAATGGCCATTGCAGCTGTTTTTCTCCTCACCAGAGCAGTTGATCCCAACCATTAAACCCCCCTGGGAGAGCCTCCAGCCATGCCTATTTAAACACCACCCCTCTCGGCCATGGGAGGTGCTGAAAAAAAAACCTTAAGGAAACTCTGCCAAAATTGTTCCAGACTACTCCCCATACACAGAGCACTTGATCCCCACTGAAATCCCCCTGCCATTTCTTCTCTGTGAGCTCAATTTCAGAGTTGAAATCCAAGCCCAAAACCAGGACGCTCCTCCACAGTGGGTCAATCTTCAAATTGATTGGTCCTACACCTTCACCAGACCAAGAGAAGGTGTCCACCAGCAAAAGCCCCATCTCCAGGCCACCCAGTTGTTCCAGACTCCAAAGGTTGTGATCGACCCTGGTGGAAATCACACCTAGGCAATTCACCACATCCCCAGGCTTCATCCCTAGCCTCCTGCAGCTCCAACGAACATGCCGAGCATCTCTGATCGAGGCTTCACCTCTCAGAGCTAAGGTATGGCCTCACTCTTCCTCCCGAGCTTCTGAACATTCTCCATTTTTATTGCGTAAATTTCATCCCACATAAACCGTATGGATGTGTTCGTCTTCTCAAGACGAATCCATAGAGCATAAGAACATGAAAATCCATCGAGTATCGAGTGAGATATTAGGGATTTAGTGTGGACGGCTCTCGGGTGAGGACGCTCGGGACGATGAACGGATGCCGTCCATTTAATACACGCGCGCATGGACGGCCAGGATCGCGCCGGATGAGGAGACGGAACGATACAGCGGGCCCCGGGACGGCTGACTCAGATGGCGGCGCCCAATCACAGCGCGACACGTACCCGTTCGGAGATGCCGAGGATGACGCGGCGCCGCGTGGATAAATAGAAAATTAGGGATATTTTCTATTTATTTAATTCCCTAAACTTCAAAAATTCATAACTTTGTGTAGGAAAATCATAAAAATAAAATAAAAATACCCTCTTGCTCAGTGAACAGAGGAGAATAATGTGGAAAAGAAATCATTTAATTTCATCAAGTATTTTATTTTTTATAATTTATTTACCCTCTGCATTCATTTAATTCTCCATGCATGTATACAATTCACCATGGCATGAGACCATAGGGCTTTTGAAGCCTCCGAATTTGGGAACATTCCCTGAATTTTCCAAAGTCGAGGCCATCCCTATGAAGAGTTATTGATTTTTCAAATTCATGTCACTGTTTTGAGTATTTTAATTCCAATAAATAGCATGTTGTGAAATAAATTCTAGGAAAATTTGGTGATGTTCCTTATGACCAGAGAACCCTAGGAAAAATAGGTTTTGAGTTAGTTCATTTTAGACAACCTTAATTGGCTTAAACACTCAAAATAGGTCTCTAATTAATTAGAGCTAACCATACATCAAATTGACTTCAAATCAATTCTCCACTGACCTTTAGGATTAGAGGAACCCACCATAAAAGTTTTAAGTCAATTGGACTTAGTTAGCCCTACTAAATGGGTTGATTAAGCCATTTAGTCATTTTAAACTTTAAAAATTCATAACTTTTAAAATAGCTTTCAAAAATTCACCAAATTGGTTTTGGAGCCTCTCTGGTGTCAGGGGAATTTAAGAAAATTAAAATTTCAATTTTCTAAAAAAGTTGATTTTTAATATTATTTTAATATTTTCAATAATTAAAAAATAATAAAAATCACAAAAATAATAAAATTCACCAAAATGTCACATTTTGAATTTTAATCACTTAGGAACAAACCCCATATTTTTCTTAGGTCTATTTAATGAGATATTAAATTTTAAAGCCCTAGGGTAATTTTAAAATTAAAAAAATGTATTTTCTAGCATTTTCACTAAAATAATTATAATAAATCATAGAAAAATCAGAAAATTGCAAAATTTGCTTCTCTGATTTCCTTGATATCAGAGAGATTTTAAAAATTATAAAATTCATTTTTCAACTTATATTCTATTTTTAAATTAATTAATACTCCAGAATTTAAAATAATTCTAATAAATAAAATATAATTCAAAAAATCACAAAATTTGGTCCAAATGGTCCTCTGGTCATTAGGAATGTCCTATAATTTTCTTAAGGACAGAAAATTTTCCTTGGTCATGTTATTAAATTTTCCTTGGAAATCTCTATTTTCTACCAAAAATAATTATATAAATAAATTAAATACAGAAAAATCACATTTTCTCCTCTCATGTCTTTATTGACACATAAGTGAAGTCACATAAAAATTTCAACTTCATTTGAGTTCAATTTAATGAGTTATGAAATTATTAAGCTTAAAGGGGAAAATGGTAATTAAAATTTTAACCTTTAATTAAAACTTTAGGTTTAATAAAAAAATTAACAAGTAAAATATTTGATCCTAACCTGATTTGGATGATTGAAATTTAACAATTGAAGGGTAGAAACCCATTAAACAATTTAAAATGATTAAACTTTAATTAAATGATCGATTAAATCTGGAAGAATAATAAAAATCGGAATTATTAAAATAGGGATATTATTAGGAAGAGATTTATTCTTTAATTTAAAAATCCCTAAATTAATCATTTCATTAATGTTTAATTCTTAATTAAAATGATAATTCAAATTTAAAAGACTTAATCATTAAACTAAAATTAAATTATTGAACTCTTTTAAAATTTTAATTAAAATTAAAATGAATAAAATTAAATTAAATTAAAATTAAATTAAATTAAAAATTAAATTAAATTAAATTAAAAATTAAATTAAAAAAAATTAAATTAAATTAAGAATTAAATTAAATTAAATTAAATTAAACTAAATTAAATAAATTAAATTAAATTAAATTAAGTCAAATTAAATTAAAACATTAAATTAAATCAAATTAATGTAACATCAAACCAAACTAAATTGAATTAAATTAAATTAAATTAAATTAAATTATACTATATTATATTAAATTAAATTAAATTAAATTAAATTAAATTAAATTGAATTGAGTTGAATTAAATAACATCACCTAAGACATAAAGAACTCAAAAATAAATCTAAAATAACTTGAACACTATTCCAAACTTAAATCATTAATTTGAACTTAAATTTGAATCACAAATCACTAAATATCATTTTGCCCTTAGGAGCTTTTAGTTATCATAACTCCTAAACGAACATTAAATGAAATGTTACTTCACTTATAGGACATTCAAATGTCCTAGTTCATCTGAGCGAGTTAACAAAACTTGAAAACCTCGGACGATCGATTCATTTACATAATTAAATTCACTTGGACTTAAAACAATCCTAGAAATATTGAAAAGATGTTTAAGATTCTTCTTAAGCACTTCCTCAATATGATAGGATATTTATAAGAACAATTGAACTTAATTGTTCTTTGATGAAGAAAATCGTCTTCGAACCAAAAATACAAGAACCTAGACGTCATAGGAAATGACTAGCTATAGGATTAGGAATTTGGTAGAAAAACATAACCCTTACCTTAGCTTTACCTAGGAACTTGTTTAAATATTTCAACTGTGTTTTAAGTGCAGCTTGGGATGACGAGAAGACCCTCCAGGTACGCTTTTATTTTATTGTAATTTATTTTATTGCAATTTATTTAATCACATCACATTTACTTTTCTTGCATGATAAACAACAGTTGCATGAAAACCTACACCTTTAGGACAGAAACCAAAACCGAAACCCATAACTAAATTAAAAGACACTACAAGATAAAATTCACCTCCACAACATTTCAAAATATAAAACAACTCAAAATTTAATCACAAACAGAACAACAAAACTACAACTACAACTAAATTAAAACGTCTCATTGAATGATCGGGAATACCTCGGATGATGTAACCCACGTGTTGCTAACGGGATTTCCCACGGTCTAAATGAAAGTGTGGAACTCATTCAATTGAGTTTAGCAAATTCATCTGGACTAAGTGAATTCGATGAAAATAACGGTGTCGGGATGACGGAACCGTGGGATCTTAATCGGTTCGTTTAATCAACTTTAAGATTTGTTTTAATTAAAACACAAAAAACACTTGGAAATTAAGACTTCTCTAAACCAAAACACTTTTCTCATCCCCTGATTTATGACTTCTAAAACTAACCCTCTGCAACAACAAGGAGCTCGGAGCATGGTGGGCAGCACGGCCATCGTCGTCAGCAAAACTTGAACCTACTTCAGCAAAACTTTCCTAGAATTAAACAACAAAGCCATAGGACTTCGAGGTAGTTTGTCTAGTGCAACATAAATCCTCAACTCTTCGTTAGGTATTTGCATTGCAAATTAAGCCCTAACCGGTCTTAGGATTCCGAGGTAGTCGTCCGATACGACATAAACCCTCATATCTTCAAGTTATTTGTATGATTCTATCATATAAATATAAGCCCTAATTAATTAAAATTGGCAAAATTAAAACATTAAATGAACATTAGGATTTTCCTAAATCCAAGCCAAACAATAGGATAGTCGGGAGATTATCGAAGTTCACTTCGAATCCATAATTTCTCCTACTTTTCTTCCTTTGAATTCCCAAAATAAAATGTTCCAAACTTGATCCATTCCCTATTGAGATTCAAAAAATCCAATCCTTTGAAAACTTAAACTTTGAAATTCTTGAGAGCAGAATTATTGATTATTATCGAGAGTTTTCTTAGGTGATTCCGTCACTTAAGATGTAATTAACTATAGGGGCTTGCCCTTATAGGGAATTTTAAAGAACCCGAGTAATATAAACCTCGTTTAATGTTTTCATATTAAGCGAGGGAATTTGTCGGCTTATAAAATTGGTTCGCGGACCAAACGGATGTCACAAATCTTCTAGTTTATTTAACCGAGCCCCACCATCAAGCAGTGTGTCTATCCTTAGGGATAGATACACGGTTTGTGATGCGGTGCTCGTTTATATAAACTATTCGGGATGTGAGATCAGTTTGATTTCATATCTTAAAATTTTCAAATTTAAAATTATTTTCAAAATCAAATACTACTTTTCAAATTATTTATTTAAATTAAATTAAAATTCGCCGACAATTTCTGTAGGCGACCCCCCTTTTCAAAATAAAACACATAACCTAAAAATATGCCGACAAGGATAAGCAGCCCCTAGTCTAGCCTTAGGTGCCTCAGTCTTCTCTTCTTCGTCAATTTTCTTCTTTTCTTCAATTATCTCTTGTTGAGGTTGTTCTTCTATCGCAAGTGATAGCGCCGACTCGACGGGTTTCGAACTGCGAGTTGAAGCTCGCACCGAAGTGGTTTGGATGCGATCTAAAATCTTCTTCGAAGACTTTGTCCAAGCGGTAGTCCATCCATCATCGGTCGCATAGGGATCTATCGGAACAATGAGATCCGTCGAGATAACATTGACGGAACCTCCTTTCCGGGGTTCCTTCATGTACTCCTTCGGGATCGTTATATTCCCTTTCCGAAGATTGTCGTTGAGCCAACTCTTGAAGGTAATACAATCTTCTATCTTATGCCCGAGCATCCGGTGGTAAGGGCGAAAGTTGGGATCACCTTTATTGTCGACTTCTTCTGGTCTCTTAGGTTCTGGTAGTTGGAAATGCGGAGTCTTCATCAAGCTGTGGAACATTTTCGGCACTGCCTCATTCTTGAACGGATACTCCCTACTCAGAAGCTCCCTTAACGTACGTTGTGGACGAGGCGGTTGTTCATACTGTTGAGATGACCGATAACCGGGTCGGGATTGCTTGGTAATTCCGTTGAGGTTCTTGCGGTCGTTCGACGATATTTGTATCGGTTGCTTGCCTTTATCGACTCGCTGCGACGATCCCGGACTTCTTTTCAAAAGTTTTCACGGGCTTCGTTTATCTCGTTTTATCGGTGAAACTTAATTGCTTCGCCTCCTCTTGCAAGCTTCCGACCTTGCTTAACAACTTCTCGAAAGTCTTAATAGTAAATCCCTTGAGGAGAAGTGCTTATCGGGCCATGGATGCTTTTAAGTAAAATGCCGATCGCATGCTTGTTCTTGTAATCGTGGCTCACACTTCATACTTAGGTTCCTCCATCGAAGTATGTAGTCCACCAAGGTTTCATTCGGCTTCTGCTTCTCTACCACTAAATCACCTATAGTGATGTGGTGCTGAGCTCCGGCAAATCGCTTGATGAAGAGGTTCTCTAATTCTGAAAATGTCTTTACCGAACCGTTTGGTAATTCCGCATACCAATCAAAGGCGATCCCTGACAGGCTGCTGACAAATTGTCGGAAGAGTAAAGCATCACTTCCACCGGCGTTGCAACAACTGGCACGAAAATGTGCAACATGCTGCCGAGGGTTTCCGGTTCCATCAAAGGTCTTGAACAGAGGTGGTACAAAGCCCTTCGGATATTGGACAGCGTCGAATTCTTCGGGGTAAGGTCTACCCGTCCGAATGGATGTCCCGCTCTTTGATTGTGCTAAGGCTTCTCGCACCTGCGGTTCTACCAAGCTCTTGATATCCTTTTCTGGAATCATACTTTGTGTTGTATCCTTCTTTAATTGATCATCCCCGTTGACGGATGTAATCTCCTTTCCTCCGTCTACAATGTGAATAACTTCCGGGGTGTTTCTCTTTGGGGTTGAACCCGACTGCGGAGAGTGGCTAGGGCTACGACCATCTTTTCCATCCTTTTCGCCATCCGGGCGATCGTATCATCTTTCTCTTGAAGTCGCCTCCTCATTACTTCCGGCTCCTCTCTTTCGCAGCTCGCAGGAGCACCTGTGAAGCTGACGAAGCTCGTGTTTCTACCATGTTAATTTCTGCATACTCATCATCCATGAACTCTGACGAGTCAACTTCATCTCCGAATTTCTCCTCTCTTTCCCTTGCTAGTCGCCGAATATCAGTTCTTAACTTTTCCATAGCATCTTCTAATGGCCTTTTCTGTACATCCTTGCAGTTGTCATGTGATAATTGTCGAGTTTCTTTTTCATGAGTCCCTTTATCGCGGTAGCACTTTCTTCGGACTCAAGTCTCCCGACGAGACTTTCCTTTTCGGTCGTTCTTTCGGTCTTAATCGGCCGGTAGTGGGACACCATACCATCCTTCTAGCAGCGAAGGCTGGGACCGGATGGTCCATCGATCGAATCGTTGGAAGGTGGTATCCTCCCCGATCCGTAAACCCGAAACAACAACGAAGTGGGCTAGCCTTCATTTTCTTATTTGGTTCTTCTGCAGCGATAGCAGATTCTACTCGCGGCCCAAGACGAGATTTGGCTGGCACCCGCCCTATCCTTCTTAAAATTTCCGACACATGGCATCTTTCCTTCTTCGCTAACTTTTCAATCACAGTCTGTAATCGGGCAAGTGGTGTAACCCTAGCCCTCTTCTTTCTGTTGTCGTTATAGTATGCGGGCCGAGGTAATGTAGAGGCAATCCCGCGGACATTTTCCTCGTCGACCGCGGCGGAAAGGGATGGAATGCGCTCCCTTCCAAAAGGGGTGTATACTCGGACAATGGTATGTATTCGGGTAGTGGTGTGTAGTCGGGAATTTCTTCTAGAAAGCGACTTCGGCAGGCTCCGGCCTTCCCGGCAATCTTCCCGCCTCTATTTCTCCCTCCGGGTCCGTGTTAGGGGTGGAACCCTTGAGTCGGACCCAATTTCAAAACAGAAGGTCTTGTACGGAAATCCGTACCCTCCACGGTAACATGCTCGTTACAAATTTGAACTTCCTTCCCCTTTAGTTTGGCGGGAGCCGGGGTAGGTGCGAGACGACTAGACCGGTGGGGGTAGAGATAACGAGTCCTCCTTTGGACGACGGTATTCCTCTCGAGCTGGAACCCTTTACGGAGGGGAAATTCTTGAGTTGATTTAAGGTTGAACTCAATCATGGGTTTCTCAGTTTCTGACACTTTGTCCATTAGTGCGAAGAGAGTAACATCAGCGATCTTGACATTTGTGTTCTCAAATCCTTGTCCAAACCGGATGATCCCATTGTCGGGCAGCTCATCTTTGTAAACGACGAGATCTAGTCCATTGGTGAAGGAGAAAATCAGCTTTGGGGCTTCCATTTCGCAAGGTAGATTCCGATTGTCGGTCCCAAGTTATGCTTCTTCTCATCGAGACGAAAAGAAAGGAAACAAAAAGAGTCCGAACACATTCTTGTTCATGTATATTTATTAAAAGAGTCGTTCATTAGAAGGTTTGTTTATTTAGAACGGAATGTTCGAAGGTGTAGAGAAGGTAACGAATCTGATTCAGAATTAGAAAGGAAAAGAAAGTCTTATGCAAGACTTCTCGACTCGAAGGATTACCCCTAAACTAACACCTATTGGGGGTCCACCCCACCTCAGAAATGAGGTAAAAGGATCTCGGAACCTCTCTGTTTAGGGGTGTCTAAACAGTGGCTCCTAAATCCGAGAGAATGTTGGCTATACTCGTTCAAGACAGAAATGAACATAGTATTCCAACGAAAGAAGGGTAGTTTGATCCATTAGGGACATGGATACACTACCGATTTTTGAAAGCGTAACTATTTGATTAAAATGGAGAGAGGAACTATTCCCGACGGAGTCGCCGTAAATATGTTCGGCATATTTTTAGGTTATGTGTTTTATTTTGAAAAGGGGGTCGCCTACAGAAATTGTCGGCGAATTTTTTTTATATTTTAAATTTAATTTAAATATATATATAGTTTAAAAGATAACATTTGATTTTGAAAGTAATTTTAAGTTTAAAAGTTTTAAGATATGAAATCAAGCCGATCTCTCATCCCAAATAGTTTATATAAACGAGCACCGCACCACAAACCGTGTATCTATCCCGAAGAATAGACACCATCGCTTGATGATGGGGCTCGATTAAATAAACTAGGAGATTTGTGACATCCGTTTGGTCTACGAACCAATTTTATAAGCCGACAAGTTCCCCGCTTAATATAAATGAATTAAGCGGGGTTTATATTACCTCAGGTTCTTAAAGTTCCCTATAAGGGCAAGCCCCTATAGTTAATTACATCTTAAATGACGGGAGTCATTTAAGAAAACTCTCGATAATGATCAGTGGTTTTGCTCTCAAGAATTTCAAAGTTTAAGGTTTTCAAACAATTGGATTTTGGAAATTTCAATAGGGAATAAGCTCAAATTTGGAACAGTTTATTTTAGGAGTCCAAAGGAAGAGGAGTAGGGGAAGTTGAGGATCCAAGAGGAATCTTGACAACTTCCCGACTATCCTATTGT
>JAKZJZ010001105.1:0-31610 GCA_022702705.1 Papilionanthe hookeriana x Papilionanthe teres | reverse complement strand
TGGTTGAACTACCATAATGATCTAACCGATTCATGTTTCATCCGGATACTTTGGGACACGATTGCCTTTTAGCACTTCAAATTGAATATGATCAATCATGGCTTATGCAAGAGATGCTTCACACTTATTTCAATATAATTTTTTATCATTACCTTGGCAAGGTTAAATTCCTTTGGGTGTTCTATATGTGATACGACCAATGATCAATGAAGATAAAGACCATAGAACTTTCCTAAGGCACATGTTGTTTGCTTACGCTTCGTGTGAGGTTCAAACCAACAACAATATAATTTTTTTTCATTATCTAGACAATGTGTAATTCCTTCTTGTGTCCTAACTTGGTATTACCAATGATCAATGAATAGAAAATCCATAGAGCTCTCTCAAAAAACATGTTGTTTGCTCACTCTTTGTGCGGGTCCAAATCATGCCTGACTCATTCATCATAAATGAATGTGGTAAATAACCTTTTAAGGGATCTATGTAAATTTCTCTTTAAGATTAGCACATAGCCTAAGAGATTTCTTACCTCACTTCTCTGTGGGATCGATACTCAGGATCTTAAAGAGAACCCTATGTTACTTGAATGATACGTGCACTTGCGTAAAACCCCTAGTGTGTAAACTATAAATCAAAGTCTAAACTCTATAATTTGCACATTAGCCGCATAAAGAAGCTTGGTCAAGTTTTTGGCCAAGAAATTAAATAACTGCGTAATTCAGGTCGTGTCAGTATCTAGATTGACTAAAATTCAATTTCAATTGGTACTAGTTATATGTAAGAAAAGACATGCACCTTTGTTGGCAGTCTCTTACGTTTCACACTTCATGCGGGATAGAACCAAGTAGTATCCCACACATCATATATGAACATGGTAGATATTCTTGTTCACTCATGAATGTGGTATGTCCTCATACCACTCATCATACACGAGTGTGATAAATGACCTTTCAAGGGACACATTTGAGTTTAACTCTAAGGATAAATGCATTATGGTTAGTGCATCTTAATTAGCTGACCTTCTTGGTATCATGAGAATTAATTTTCTCAAAATTTTATGCAAATGTCTTGATCAGTGATCAACTACATGATTCTTAGTACCTTTATGTCGGCATATTTTTAGGTTATGTGTTTTATTTTGAAAAGGGGGGTCGCCTACAGAAATTGTCGGCGAATTTTAATTTAATTTAAATAAATAATTTGAAAAGTAGTATTTGATTTTGAAAATAATTTTAAATTTGAAAATTTTAAGATATGAAATAAAGCTGATCTCACATCCAGAATAGTTTATATAAACGAGCGCCGCACCACTGAACCGTGTATCTATCCGAAGAATACACACTACTGCTTGATAATGGGGCTCGATTAAATAAACTAGAAAGGTTTGTGACATCCGTTTGGTCCGCGAACCAATTTTATAAGCCGACAAATTCCACTAGCAATATGAAGCTATTAAACGGGGTTTATATTACACAGGTTCTTAAAGTTCCTATAAGGGCAAGCCACTATAGTTAATTACATCTTAAGTGACGGGAATCACCTAGAAAACTCTCGATAATAATCAATAATTCTGCTCTCAAGAATTTCGAAGTTTAAGTTTTCAAAAGGATTAAATTTTGGAAATTTCAATAGGGAATGGATCAAATTTAGAACATTTTTATTTTGGGAATTCGAAAGGAAGAAAAGTAGAAGAGATCACGGATTCGAAGCGGACTTCGGTAATCTCCAGACTATCCTATTGTTTGGCTTGGATTTAGGAAAGTCCTAATGTTTATTTAATGTTTTAATCTTGCCGATTTAGTTAATTAGGGCTTATATTTATATGATAGAATCATACAAATTGCACAGAAGATATGAGGGTTTATGTCGTATCGGACGACTACCTCGGAATCCTAAGACCGGTTAGGGCTTAATTTGCAATGCAAATGCCTAACAAAGAGTTGAGGATTTATGTTGCACTAGGAAAACTACCTCGAAGTCCTATGGCCTTGTTGTTTAATTCTAGGAAAAGTTTTGCTGATGTCGACACAGGTTTTGCTGACGACGATGGCCGTGCTGCCCACCATGCTCCGAGCTCCTTGTCGTTGCAGAGGTTTAGTTATAGAAATCATAAATCGGGAGATGAGAGAAGTGTTTGGTTTAGAGAAGTCTTAATTTCCAAGTGTTTTTTTTTGTGTTTTAATTAAAACAAATCTTAAAGTTGATTATAACAACACAGGTTAAGATCCTGCGGTTCCATCCTTCAGGCATCATTATTTTTATCGGATTCACTTAGTCGAGATGAATTTGCTAAACTCAATTGAATGAGTTCCACACTTTCATTTAGACCGGTGGGAAATCCCGTTAGCAACACGTAGGTTACATCATCCGAGGTATTCCCGATCATCCAACAAGACGTTTTAATTTAGTTGTAATTGTAGTTTTGTGTTACTGTTTGTGATTAAATTTTGAGTTGTTTTATATTTTGAAATGTTGTGGAGGTGAATTTTATCTTGTAGTGTCTTTTATTTTAGTTTTGGGTTTCGGTTTTGGTTTACGTCCATAAAGGTGTAGGTTTTCATGCAGCTGTTGTTTATCATGCGAGAAAAGTAAGTGCGATGCGATTAAATAAATTTCGGTAAAATAAATTGCAATAAAATAAAAGCGTACACTGGAGGGTCTTCCCGTCATCCCAAGCTGCACTTAAAATACAATTTAGAGCATTTAAGCATTCATAGCAATTTCTAGGTAAAAGCTAAGGTAAGGGTTATGGTTTTCTACAAAGTTCTAATCCTATAGTTAGTCATTTCTATGACGTACTAGGTTCTTTGTGTTTTTAGTTTGAAGACGATTTTCTTCATCGAAGAACAATTAAGTTCGATTGTTCTTATCAACATCCTATCATATTGAGGAAGTGCTTAGGAGAGATCCGAACATCTTTTTGATATTTCTAGGATTGTTTTAAGTCGAAATGAATTTAATTGTGTAAATGAATCGATCGTTCGAGGTTTTCGATTTTTTGTTAACTTGCTCGGTGAACTAGGACATTTGAATGTCCTATAAGTGAAGTAACATTTCATTTTAATGTTATTTAGGAGTTATGATAACTAAAGCTCTACAGGGCGAAATGATATTTAATGATTTGTGATTGAATTTAAGTTCAAATTAATGATTTAAGTTTGGAATAGTGTTCAAGTTATTTTAGATTTATTTCGAGTTCTTTATGTCTTAAGTGAGGTTATTTAATTCAACTTAATTTAATTTAATTTAATTTAATTTAATTTAATTCAATTTAATTTAGTTTGATTTGATTTAATTTAATTCAATTTAATTTATTTGATTTAATTTTTAATCTAATTTAATTTAATTTAATTTAATTTAATTTAATTTAATTTAATTTATTTAATTTAATTTAATTTATTTATTTAATTTAATTTAATTTAATTTAATTTAATTTTATTTAATTTAATTTATTTAATTCATTTAATTTAATTTAATTTGTTTATTTAATTTAATTTAATTTAATTTAATTTAATTCAACTTTTAACCTTAATTTAATTTAATTTAATTTTAATTTAATTTACTTAATTTAATTTAATTTTTAATTTAATTCAATTTAATTTTAATTGAAATTTTTGAAAGAGTTTAATGATTTAATTTTAGTTTAATGATTAAGTCTTTTAATATTTTAAATTTGAGTTATCATTTTAATTAAGAATTGAATATTAATGAGATGATTAATTTAGGGATTTTTAAATTAAAGAATAAACCTCTTCCTAATAATATCCCTATTTTAATAATTCGATTTTATTATTCTTCAAATTCGATTAATTATTTAATTAAAGTTTAATCATTTTTAATTGCTTAATGGGTTTCTACCCTTTAATTATTAAATTTCAATCATCCAAATCAGATTAGGATCAAATATTTTACTTGTTAATTTTTATTAAACCTAAAGTTTTAATTAAGGGTTAAAATTTTAATTACCATTTTGCCCTTTAAGCTCTAATAATTTCATAACTCACTAAATTGAACTCGAAATGAACTTGAAATTTTTATGTGACTTCACTTATGTGTCAATAAAGACATGAGAGGAGAAAATGTGATTTTTCTGTATTTAATTTATTTATATAATTATTTTTTTGTAGAAAATAGAAATTTCCAAGGAAAATTCAATAATAAGACCAAGGGAAAGTTTCTGTCCTTAAGAAAATTAGGGGACATTCCTAATGACCAGAGGACCATTTGGACCAAATTTTGTAATTTTTTGAATTATATTTTATTTATTAGAATTATTCTAAGTTACGGAGTATTAATTAATTTAAAAATAAAATAAATGTTGAAAAATAAATTTTATAATTTTTAAAATTCTCTCTGATATCAAGGATTCCAGAGAACCAAACTTTACTAATTTTCTGATTTTTCTTTGATTTATTATAATTATTTTGGTGAAAATGCTAGAAAATACATTTTTTTAATTTTAAAATTACTCTAGAGCTTTAAAAATTAATATCTCACTAAATAGACCTAGGAAAAATATGGGACTTGTTCCTAAGTGATTGAAATTCAAAATATGACATTTTGGTGAATTTTATTATTTTTGTGATTTTTATTATTTTTTAATTATTAAAAATATTAAAATAATATTAAAAATCAACTTTTTTAGAAAATTGAAATTTTAATTTTCTTAAACTCCCTGATATCAGAGAGACTTCAAAACCAATTTGGTGAATTTTTGAAAGATATTTTGAAAGTTATGAATTTTTAAAATTTAAAATGACTAAGTGGCTTAATTAACCCGATTAGTGGGGCTAACCAAGTCCAATTGAATTCAAATTTTTATGGTGGGTTCCTCTGATCCTAAAGGTCGAGTGGAGAATTGATTTCAAGTCAATTTGATGTATGGTTAGCTCTAATTAATTAGAGACCTATTTTGGGTGTTTAAGCCGATTAGGGTTGTCTAAAATGAACTAACTCGAAACCTATTTTTCACTAGGGTTCTACTGAGTCATAAGGAACATCACCAAAATTTTCTAGAATTTATTACACAACATGCTATTTATTGGAATTAAAATACTCAAAACGGTGACATGAATTTGAAAAATCAATAACTCTTCATAGGGATGGCCTACGACTTTGGAAAATTCGGGGGATGTTCCTAAATTCGGAGGCTTCAAAGCCACTATGGTCTCATGCCATGGTGAATTGTATGAATGCATGGAGAATTAAATGTATGCAGAGAGTAAATAAATTACTAAAAATAAAATACTTGATGAAATTAAATGATTTCTTTTCCACATTATTCTCCTCTCGTTCACTTGAGCGAGAGGGTATTTTTATTTTATTTTTGTGATTTTTCTACACAAAGTTATGAATTTTTAAAGTTACGGGAATTAAATAAATAGAAAATATCCCTATTTATCTACTTAAGTGATGCGGCGCCGCGTCAGCCTTAACGTCTCCGAAGGCACACGCGTCACGATTCCATTCGACGCCGCCATCCAGCGTCGGCGCTCCGGGACCCGGCTGTATCGCTCCGTCTTCTCATCCGGCGCGATCCTGGCCGTCCGTGCGCGCGTGTATTAAATGGACGGCATCCGTTCATCGTCCATGGCCGGTGTGATCCGTGACCAGTCCACACTCTAACCACTAAGAACTCACTCGATTCTCGATGGATTTTCGTGTTCTTATGCTCTATGGATTCGTCTTGAAGAGACGAACACATCCATACGGTAAACATGCATTGAAATTAAGGCATTTGAAATGGAGAATCTCCGGAAGCTCGGGATGAAGAATTAGCTCATACCTTTGCTCGGAGAAGTGTGGCTTCGATGCGAGGATTCTTGCACCTTCGATTGGATCTGGCAAGCTCCGGATGAAGTCTCTGCAGTGCAGTGAATTGTCTCAGGTTGGACTTCGACCGCGGCCGATCCAAAGCTTGGAGGCTGGAGCAAGCTGGGTGACTCGGAGATGGGGCTTTTCTTGGTGGACACCTTCCCTTGGTGCGGTGAAGGTGTAGAGACAATCGATTTGGGGATTGGCTCGTTGTGGAGGAGTGTCCTGGTTTTGGGCTTGGATTTCGACTACGAAATTGAGCTCGCGAGAGAAGAAATGGCGGGGGATCTCCTTGGGGATCAAGTGCTGCGTGTATGAGGAGGGGTGCGGAACAATTTTGGCGAGTTTTGGCAAGGTTTTTGCAACTCTCCCTTCATGGCCGTGAGGGGGTGGTGTTTAAATAGGCATGGTGGAGGCTCTTCCGGGGGGTTTAATGGTTGGGATCGATTGCTTAGGTCGAGGGAAGAACAGCCATGCTTATCCATTTGGGTTGGGACAAGTCGGCGATGGAGAATTCCGATGTTGGCTCATATGTGAGCTTTCGGCCATGGTGTTTTCCGGCGGCGGGGTGGTGGCCGGCGGGCATGGGTCACCCTCGGGGTCGGGTGGGTCGGGGCTTGATGTTTGTGAAGGCGATTGGTGGGTCTGCCATGTGTAAAGTGGTTGAATCGAAATGGAATGGGGAAGGGGTCATTTTGGCTTCAATTTGGTCAGCCCATTGGTTTGGGTTGGGTGCACCTCCCCATGGCACTGATTTTGGGCTGAGAGGATCGAGTTGGGTCAGTTACGTGGAGTGGTGAAGTCTCACATCCATGGTGAGGTGGCTAAGCATGGTTTAGTGTGTGACATGCTTAAGGTAAAAAAAGGTTAAAGGAGGTTTAAGAAAGAACCCCCTCTTCTTGCCATAAATGGACTAATGACAAGTCAAAGCCCTCATGGCTTCATGTGGCTTGAGAATGGCTTGTTCATGGCTCGATTGGCTTGGGAAAAGGTTGGGTCGATTTCATAAAAATGGGTTTTAAGAATTTTGGATATTTTGGTGTGAATTTGTATGGGGCTTGATTTGGAATTGTTTGATGATGGAATTATAACTTAGGGAATGGCTTTGATTAAATGGATGACAAATGGAAATGTCATGTGGGCTTTAGGGCCAAATTTGGGCTTTTATGTTTGGTGGAAATGGGCTTTTAGGGAGGTTTAGGGAAGTGGGCTTTTAAATTTAAAATGGATTTTGGGATGAGATTTTGGTAAAGGCTTGGGCCAAATAATTGTTGAGCTTGGTTTAGGGATGCTTCATGAGTGATTTAAAACAAGTTTGAGGTGATTTGGGTTTGAATTGGTTTGAATTTGGGTTTAATTGGCAAGTGAGCCTATGTAGGTCAAATTGGGCTAACTTGGGCCAATGTTGGGCTAGGGTTGAAATTGATGTAAAATAAATGTTGAGAAATATTTATGGGAGTGTTTCAAAGAGGTTTTGGCTTTGGTTAGGTTTTGATTTTAGGATTTGGGCTCATTTGGGCTAGGTTTAGGTTTAGGTCGAAATTGGGCTTTTTGATTTTGGGTTGAATTTGAGTGGGGTTTGGGTCTAAATTTTGGGCAAATCATGCTAGTGTTTTGTTTATGGGGATGTCAAGGAAGGTTTAGAAAAGATTTGGGGTTAATTGGAGTTGAATTGGGTGAGTTTGGGTTAGGTTTGGGTCATAGGTCCAAATTGGGCTTTAAGGCCAAAAGTGAAATTGGATTCCAATGCCAATCCAATTGGGCTTGTATTTGGTCTAGATTGGTGTTGGGGATGTTGAATTGAAGTTTAGAATTGAATTGGACCAAAATTGGGGTCAATTGGGTAGATTTGGTTTGACATTGGGTTTACTTTGGGTTAAAATGGGTCGAATTGGGGTTTTGATAAAAGTGGGGTAAATTGACAAAATTGGCCCATGGTGTAGTTGAACAAAATGAAATTGGGAATATTTGGGATTTTCTGGAATTTTCTGGGAATTTTCTGAATTTTTGGATTTTTGGGTCAAAAGGGGTATTTTGGGTATTTGGAAGGTATTGGGGGGTATTTTTGGAATTTTTGGCATTTTTGGTTATGGATGATCAATTTAAGTGATGTGGAAATGTTTGAGATTGATTTTGGAGAAATTTGGGTGATTTGGAAATTTTGAGAAATTCGGGTTATTCAGGGCTTTGGGTAGGTTAGGCGGGGTGTAGGGTCCCGGGGGTCAAAAATTGAAAATTTGGAAAATTGAAGATTGGGTGGATGTAAGTGGAATAAAATCATTTTTGTTGAGCCATGAAGCCATATCAAGCCCACATGAGCCATGAAGGGACTCATGCGAGGCATTCATCTATGTTGTTCACAACCTCTTGCGAGGGCTTAGGGTTAAGGACCATCCATGTGAATCACCTACATGAGTCGGGAGGTCGAGTCGGGTATGGGTGTGTTTTTAGGAGGTGTGTGAAAGTGTAGTGTGTGTGCAAGTCGACCCTTCACCGGACCAGGGCTACCCGGGGGCGATCCAAGGCCGAAGAGTCTATAGGGAACTCATCCTTTAAACTTCCGCATTTGATTTCGACCCTACAGGTGATTAGGGGTCTACGGTCGAGTTTGTGGAGTTTGCGGGGAGTTAAGAAGTGGTTTAAAATTCTAGATGGTGGATCCCGATTCTAGTCCTCTAAGATAGTCGAAAGGAAAAGCCTGAAATTGCTAGATCCTGAAATCTTAAAGAGAAGAAGAGAAGACCTCATCGAAAATGAGGTCGACAAATGGACCCCGATAGGTGTGGTGAGCTGACGGAGCACACCGCGCGTATTGGTGTTGGCCGAGCGATCAACGGAACCAACACGGATGTCCGAGTAACAAACCTGGGACGAAGTAGAAGAATTTCCGTGGGGAGTGTCGAGTATATCTCCGGAGCCGGAGATTCTTGAACTCTCGGCTGGGGAAAGGAAAAGGAGGTGAATCCCAAATCACATGATGCGGGAGAATTTCGATTTAGATTTTATTTTGTTTCATGTTCAAGTCATGATATTGTGAGTTTAGATTTCAATTTGGAGTTTCGATTTAGATTGAAGTTTGTCGAGATTAATTTGAAGGAATTTGATTTGAAATGAAAATTGGAATTTTGAAGTTTTAGATGTAACATCTTGACCCGAAAAGAAGATCGAATCGATTGGATTGGATTATTACGATGAGGAAAGATCTCGGAGTAATGCGGTATTGGATGTAAAATCCTTAACCTCGAGAGTTTGATTTGATGTATTTCGGTGCGATAGGGGAAGAATCCTAAAGCGGTGCGGTCTTGGATGTAAAATCCTCGACCCAAAAGTTTGAATTGATGTATTTCGGTGCGATAGGAAGAGAATCCTAAAGCGGTGCGGTCTTGGATGTAAAATCCTCGACCCAAGAGTTTGAATTTGATGTATTTCGGTGCGGTAGGAAGAAAATCCTAAAGCGGTGCGGTCTTGGATGTAAAATCCTCGACCCGAAGGTTTGAATTTATGTATTTCGGTGCGGTAGGAAGAGAATCCTAAGCGGTGCGGTCTTGGATGTAAAATCCTCGACCGAAAGTTTGAATTTGATGTATTTCGGTGCGATAGGGAAAGAATCCTAAAGCGAGTGCGGTCTTGGATGTAAAATCCTCGACCCGAAAGGTTTGAATTTGATGTATTTCGGTGCGGTAGGAAGAAAATCCTAAAGCGAGTGCGGTCTTGGATGTAAAATCCTCGACCCAAAAGTTTGAATTGATGTATTTCGGTGCGATAGGAAGAGAATCCTAAAGCGAGTGCGGTCTTGGATGTAAAATCCTTGACCCGAAAGGTTTGAATTTGATGTATTTCGGTGCGGTAGGAAGGAAATCCTAAGCGAGTGCGGTCTTGGATGTAAAATCCTCGACCCAAAAGTTTGAATTGATGTATTTCGGTGCGGTAGGAAGAAAATCCTAAAGCGGTGCGGTCTTGGATGTAAAATCCTCGACCCGAAAGTTTGAATTTGATGTATTTCGGTGCGGTAGGAAGAAAATCCTGAGACGGTGCGAGTCTTGGATGTAAAATCCTCGACCCAAAGTTTGAATTTATGTATTTCGGTGCGGTAGGAAGAGAATCCTAGCGGTGCGGTCTTGGATGTAAAATCCTCGACCCAAAAGTTTGAATTTGATGTATTTCGGTGCGATAGGAAAGAATCCTAAAGCGGTGCGGTCTTGGATGTAAAATCCTCGACCCGAAAGGTTTGAATTTGATGTATTTCGGTGCGGTAGGAAGAAAATCCTAAAGCGGTGCGGTCTTGGATGTAAAATCCTCGACCCAAGAGTTTGAATTTGATGTGATGTTTGATGTGAGATCTGGAAAGATCGAATTTGAGATTTGATAGAGATTTGAATCTGGAAAGATTGAATTTGAATTTTGATAGAGATTTGGAATCGAAATTTGATTGAGAATTTGATTTAACATTCTTGTTGATTTTGTTTATCCTTTAATGATTCAAATTTTATTTTGTTGTTTATTTAATGTTCATGTGAATTTGGTGTTTGTCATTTTTTAGATTTTTTTTTTTTTTTTTAACGAAAGTTTTCTTTACATTCTTTTTTTTTTTTCCGTTCTTTGTTCGAAGTTCATTTAACTTTAACGGCGTTTCCCAACCAATTTGCACGAAAAGAGGTGAAGGCGAAAAATGTGACATGGTCACTTTTATTCCAATCATGCTGAAGATACATCGTACGACTTGATGCGGAATATATTTCATACAATCCATGTAGACTCAAACGGATTTGTGTATGATCTTTGTTGATCCATCTAAAGAAGCATCCGTCGAAAGTCCATGTACGAATAGTGAGATACATAGTCGATAACATCACCTTCCAAGCCATCCTTGGCAAGGATGCCGTATGGATGTACATTGGAGGTGTGATATTTTCCATGTAACTCACGGCTCGTAAGGTCGGAGGCTTTCTAGCTCGGGTCACAGTTGGAAATGGTAAGGTGTTTTTCTGTCGTCCATCCTCACGAACGTAGCGAGATCCGCTTCATTTGGTACTCACGGTATGCGATGCTTGGCGATATACTGCTCCGTTACCCTTTAGTATCATGACGGAACCTACCGGTAGTGGTATCTTTGCTGGCCCTCGGAACTCACCACGGGCCTGCTATCCGGAGGTCGGATCCGAACATGATGTTACACTCGCTCGAAAAGAGGCGTGCAGAAGGTCGACAAAGTCGGGTGATCGATGTGTGGGGGTATACGGTCACCTGCTTGTAGATGTTGATGATGCGAGTATTGGGTATGCGGTCCAGCTCGCAGTACCCTCCATGTTATCAATCTCTTTACCATTCTCTTGATGGCTAATGGCATCGGGTCCACTTGCCCATGACGGAGTATTCCGGCGGGTTTCCCTTCTGTCCTCGGCAAAGTTGTAACGGCATCCACATTGTATTGTGATTCTTCCTTTCCACGGCATCCATCTCGGGGCTACGAGTATGTGTTTTCCCTTAGGCGGCTCGCTCGGCCCGGTCTTTTCAAATCCCGGATGCAATCCACGATTTCTGCTTGCTCATACTCTGAGAATACGTCTGTATGTAATTCGAGGCCCTCCAGTATATTGATTCTTCTGCCTCTAATCCTTTCGAAGTATTCAAAGGTTTTCTTTTCAACATTCCGCATTCTCTCCAGCTCGTATTCGGAATGATCTGCAGATGGCGAGGCCTTGTGACATATTGTGGGATGTATGGTTCAATCCCTTCACGTTCTCTCGCATACCTCGGCTCCTCAGGGATGATGTCTGTCGGGACATCCCCCGGGGTTGCTTACGCAACAAGGTCATGCATCACCGGTGGTTCTATCCGGTGGCGTGGTAGCCTTCCTTCTTCTGGTCTTTGTGAGATTTCTCTGGTTCTTTCTGTCATCCTAGGAGCTGGCCTCCTTTCTTCGGTTCTGGTGAGCCGGTGTCCTTGAAGTGTATGCACCGGCATTATGAGCCGCCTCGTCGTCGCGATCCGCGACTAGTTTTGTCAACATCTTACGGATACGGCGATTCTTATTTCTTCGTTGCGTTGCTTGTGAGAGTAGCTCTCCGAACTTCTTGAATCTCTGTGGGCGCGGCGGCGACAGGCTTGCCCTCTGCTGTAGCGACTACGGACTTCATTTTCTTATCTTCTTTAATATTTGTCTTTCTTTTCTTGTTCTTTGGATTGGTGGCTTGGGCCACCCACTTTCATCACTTGTATGTCGGGCGGTTCTTCTCGGTCAACGGGACCCGGTCACTTTCCTCGTCTTGTAGAGCCTGTCGGTGCGAAATCCGAGTCGATCTCGATTATCGCTCCATCTTTCACCCTCTTTTCATCGAGTGCAAGGCTTACGCCATTCTTAAAGTTCAAGACCAACCGCCCGCTCGACATTTCCTGCACGAAAAGACGAGGAAAAGGATCGGGGGCTGTACTTAAGAACAAGAACATCAAGAAAATGTTTATTAAAGACGTCTTGTTTTATTATTATTCTTATATTTTCAAACTTAACAGGGATGAAGTGGAATAAGATCAGGTAAGAGATTCTGATTTGGAAAAGAAAACAAGGAAAATTTTATTGTCAGGATTTTATTTATTTTAGCACATTTTATTATTTTTGGGTTCGGACCCATTCATAAGTAATCACTTCGCCAGTGTTTCTAGGGATGGAAAGTTCATTCCTTCGAAACATCGGGTAGCGTAATACTTTTTCAAGTATCGTCCATTGATCGGAAGCATATGTCGTTCTCCCTGGCGATTCACTAGGCTCGGTAGGAGCCTCCGAGTAGGCGCCTCGACTACGAATGGTCCTTCCCGAGTGGGTTCGAATTTTCCTCTCTATCTTGCGGTGTGCGAGAATAGGTCTTTTGAGAACGAGAACTAAATCACCAACTTTGAAGGTTCTCGGGCGGACCGGTTTATCATGAGCACTGAATCATCTTAGCTTGGTATAATTCTAAATTACGTTGCGTGCTGCGAGTCTTTTCCCTTCCGGGCTTTCTAATTCTTCGAGTCGTAATTTGGCGTTCTCTTCATTGTGATTTTATTTGCAAGCTCACGATTACGAGTGAAGGGAGGCTGAACCTCTAAAGGTAACACTCGCCTCGGACCCATACACCAAAGCGTAAGGTGTAGCTTGCGTAGGAGTTCGAAGGTTGTCCGGTAAGCCTGTAAGGCTTCTAACAACTTCTCGTGCCAATTTCTCTTATTGTCGTCTAAAGTCTTCTTTAAAATTTGAACCGAAGTTTTATTAAAAGCCTCGACTGAGCCGTTTGCTCTTGGGTAGTAAATTGTTGAATATCGCCGGTCGATTCCGTGTCTCTGACAAAATTGTTGATTTGTGTACTTCGAATGCGGCCGATTATCCGAGATGATCTTGCGCGGCACCCGAAGCGGTAGACAACTTGGTTCTTGAAAAATTGTAGTACGTGATGTGCTTTCACTTCTCTTAGTGGGGCCTTGCCTGCGCCACTTGGAAAAATGTCTGTAGGCTACGAGAATGAAGCGATGTCCTTTTGACGATGGTGGTTCTATTGGACCAACTATATCGTGCCCCGACATTCGAATGGCCACGATGCGATTGTCGGATGTAGCACATTTGGAGGTTGGTGTAGAACCACTCCGTGCACTTGGCATTGATGACGGCCCTTGGCGATTTTCATGCGGTCGGTCATCATCGAGGGCCGGTAGTACCCTAGTCTTTTAATTTTCATTTTCATCTTCGGACCGTGGTGAGTGCCACGGAGTCCTGAATGGACTTCCTTAACAATTTCGCGGGCTTCGGACCCGCTTAGGCACCTTAGCCACATTTGATCGAAAGACCTTACGTATAATGTGTTGTTTATTAATGCGTAGGACGGAGTTCTTTTCTTGATCCGGTAGGCTAACGACCTATCCTGCTGGTAGTTTTCATGTTTGTAGGTAATCCATCGATGGTTGTCGCCGATCTTCGTGTTTTTACGTCACTTCTTCTAGCTGATCCTTTTTCCTTTTCGATTTGTGTATCGTATACATGTCAAGCCGTGATAGGACACCGGCGTCCGGTGAACTGACACTTCCATCGATTCATCTTGCGAACAGGGCAAATTCTTTTGCGAGACGGGCTAGCGCATCCGTTAGAGCGTTTTCTTTTCAGGAATTTTGTAAATTGTCACATTCGGAATGCGTTCAACAAGTTTGTATGGCATCTTTGGAAGTATTGCTCGAGTCTTGGTTTTAAAATTCTGTCTTGTCCGTGATCCGTTGAATGATTAGCTTGTGAATCCCCGTAGATGTTGATGTCGTTATCCCAATTTGAATGGTTAATTCCGGTCCTGTTATAAGGGCTTCGTATTCCGCTTCGTTGTTTGTACATGGTTCACGTCAGTGGTAGGAGTATCTTAACATCCCAGCTCCGGTGTTATAAAGATTAGCCGATTCACCTTGCAAGGCACTATCACTTGCGATTCTTCGTCTTTGTGCGCGAAGATGCTCCGTCGAAATATAATTCCCAACGTCGATCATCGAGGTCTTCTAGATTCATTATTTGTTCATACGGCGGATCGTCATTGAGAGGGAGGTTCTGTGAGCGAAGGGTGTCTTTGCAGGAAGTACTGCAAGGCTTGTCCCTTTACGGCACGAAGAGGCACGAAAGTTATATCGAATTGCGATAATATCATTGACCATCGGCAAGTACTGCTAGGGAAAGCGTTGGACGAGTCATCGAGTATTGCGATGGATTAAACTTCGAGATCGGGTTGACCTTATGAGAAGCATGTAGTGCACGAGCTTTTGAGCGGCGAAGATCGGGACGAAACAATGCTTTTCAATTGCGGGATACCTTATTTCCGTCGGCGATAAACGACGGCTTAAGTAATAAAGAGCATTTTCTTTACCCTCATCATTGACACAGAGCTATGACGGGGCTCAGAGAGAGTCGTCTGCAGCGCGGTATAAAGTATTAGCTGATGCACGAGGCCGGGAGCTGCTAAGAGCGGGAGGTGTCATTAAGTATTGTTTAATGTCCTCGAAGGCCCTCGGCATTTCTCTTCACGAATAAATTTGGCGTCCTTTTTAACTAGTGCTTGAGAAAGGTGACACTACTGACGGGTTTGAGATAAAGCGTCGAAGATATACCGGCTTCCTTGAAAAGATCAGTAGTTGTTTTAAGGTTTTGGGAGGCGGCATTTCTAAGATGGCTTTTATCTTTTCCGGATCGATTTCGATTCACGATGTCGGACAACGAATCTAAGAATTTCCGGAGGTGACGCCGAAGCGCACATTTAAGGGATTCATCTTAAGGTTAAATTGCCTTAATCGTTCGAAAACAATTCTCAAATCATACAAGTGGTTGTCCTTTACTTTGCTTTTGATGACCACATCGTCCACGTAGCATTCGACTTGATTGTGGATGAGATCATCAAAAATTCTTGTCATTGCTCTACGGTAGGTTGCTCCTGCGTTCTTCGATCCGAATGGCATCCTTGTGTAGCAATATACTCGATCGGCGTTACGAATGCTGTAAGTTTTTCGTCGTCTGGAGCCATTTTTATCTGGTTGTATCACGAAGATCCATCCATGAACGAGAATATTTCATGTGTTGAAGCGATGTCGATCATTAATTACGGGATCGGTAGAGGAAATTCATCTTTTGGACATGCCTTGTTTAAATCTGCGAAGTCCGCACAAATTACGATCGACCATTCTTCTTTACGGCGGTACCACGTTGAGCTAACCGGAGTCGGGTATTGTTCTTCGCGGACAAATTTAGCGTCTATTAACTTTTTAACTATGCTATGACTTGTTGTTCGATTTACGACGCATTCATGCAGGACCTTGTCGCTTGGAACGAAGTAGGGTCCACTCCTGGTTATGGATCGCGACCTGCTGGAGCTAAACACGGCATCTCATCGTAGCTCCAAGCAAAGCAGTCTTTAAATTCCATTAATAACTTGATTATTTCTTCGGAGTCTTCTTTATTGAGTAAAGAGCTAACAAAGGTGAGGTCTGAGGCTCTTCGCTAGTACTCTAAGTTAACTTCATTAACTCATCATTGTAGATTTGATTTCTTCTTCGAATTACGGTGGAGCGTCTCAATTTGTAAATCTTCGAGATTCGTCGTAGTTTCCATGCAGTTTTCATTAGATTCGCGAGTGACAATCAAGCAAGAGTCGGTATCGTCAGTCGATCTACTTGTGCCGAATCAGAGACCATGCTTTGAGTTGGGTGGACGACGGAGTTATTCCATAAATTTTGAAAACGTTGTGATTGACCTTTTGTCACTTGTCGAGGTAAGAAACCACGTTGAATTAAATTTTGAACACGGGGAGAGTACCACTCGAAAGGCGATTCCATTAATTCGATGAGTAGCATCTTAATTGTACATTATTCTCGGTTTTGGAGGAAGAAGCACCACGGTAGAATTTGATTGGTTTTGCACCACCGCTACGTACCTCTTTGACCTCCATACCCTCGATCTTATTAGAATGGATCGGGGTCAGGGTCATAGTATGTACATAGTGGTTAATCTTCTCGTACATCGATTTATATTCTTCGTTTCTTTCATCTTCGAGAGGGATTCTGAATTGCGGCTTCTTCGACTTATTGTCGCGCTTCTTGTTTGATTTCTTTTTCTTCTTCGGAACTATCTTCCCGATCGACATTGATGGTTGGTTTCCTGCATCCGATCGTCCTAACGTCTCTGCCGACCTCGTCCCGGCCTCGACCTCGGATGCGAGTTGTGGAGAAACCTTCACCTATCTCGCTAGTAAGGGAGTGGTGAGTGGCTGTTGGACTAGAATTTTAGGTTCTTCGTTGTCCCGAACTTTCTTTGCTTCATTTGTTATGGTATCTCGGAGAAGATCGTTTTCTTCGGTGGTGCATGATATAGGCTGCATCCTCGTGGATTCCAATTTCATGTACGGAGAATGGTTGTAAGTCATCTTTGATGCGCTTGTTCCCCTCCATCGTAGTACTTGATGCCTGTGATGTAGAGATGATGGTACCATCCTGTTTTCATGTATCCGTGGTCGGCCGGTAGAGCGTTGAACGACGTTTCGAATCGATTACGTGAAATTTTGCGGTTGTCTTTGCTAAGTCACCGGTCTTCATTAGCGAGTGTTATTGGTAGAGGGCTCTTTCTCCTTTACGGTTGAATCCTCTTAATAACATTTTGTACGCCGAGCTCGCGGGCATCAATTTCCAAGTATGCTTTAGCGTTCGAAGATTCATTATATTGATTGATGCTCTGGATCCGCTGATACTGCGGAAGTGTAAATTTTCAGATTGTAAGCCAGAAATGTACGACGGTCGGTTGTGATCTACTTGTTCCGAGTAGTAGGTCGTCGTACGTGAAGGTAACACCTCGGCTATTCTTTTAACGAGCAAACCTCATCTGAGGACTCTCCGGCCATTTGAGGCTAGCCAATTTGCGGATCGAAGTAAGGCCTTGATCGGAAGCTTCTCTCATCTCCTTTGATAAGATGAGAGCGTCGTAGATGCTCGGTTGGTTGGTAGTTTCCTAAGATGGGCTAGCACGTTGTAGTCCACTTTGTTTTCATGTGTCTCGCTTCTTCTCGAATGGGTATTTCTTCTGCAGGGTTGGTTCTTCTGAACAACCACACGCTTCCTTTATCTTTTGGACCCATTCTCGGAGGTAGAACTTTTCCACTTCTTAGGTTGACTTACGTGATTTCTTCGAATCTATTGTTGAGCTCGCAGGTGTCTCTTCTTGAATCGGAATGACGGAGCTCTTCCGGATTGGCTTGAGTGCGAAGGCTCCCAACTCTATCTATGTTGGAGCTCCCCGAAACTCGCAAATAGATTCGTTGCTTGTTGAACTCTCGTAGCCTCCTTGATGGATGTCTTCTTCGTTATTTTGCTTGTCGAGATCGTGTATGATTTGAGAATTGTCGTTGGTATCGAAATCGATATCCGGATTATCGTTAGTTACGTAATCGTTAGAAACGATCGAAAACGTAGCCGACGCCATCACCCTTATCATTATATGATCCCACTGAAGTGAGCGAGATAATCATACGAGTCGAGGGTTCGAGGATTTCTCCCCGAATCGGAAAGCAGACTATCTAGGATAAGCGGCCCACAAGTCAGCCTTAGGTGCCTCGGTCTTCTCTTCTTCGTCGATTTTCTTCTTCTCTTCGATCGTCTCTAGTTGAGGTGGTTCTTCATCGCGAGTGATAGTCTCGAAGCTTAACGGGTTTCAACTTCCGAGATTGAAGCTTGCACGAAGCGGTGCGGATGCTTGTCTAAAATCTTTTCGAAGACCTCGTCCGAGCGGTAGTCCATCCATCGTTAGCCGTATAGGGATGCATCGGAATGATGGGATCGATCGAGACAACATTGACGGAACCTCCTTTACGGGGTTCCTTCGTATGCACTCCTTCGGGATCGTTATATTTCCTTTCGCGAGGTTGTCATTGAGCCGACTTTTGAAGGTAATACAATCTTACATCTTGTGCCCGGCATCGAGTGGTAAGGGCGAAAGTTGGGATCACCTTTCTTGTTGACCTCTTACGGTGCTTTTAGGCTCTGGCAGTTGGAAATCCGGAGTCTTCATCGGACTACGGAACATTTTTAGCCTTTGCTTCATTCTTGAACGGATATTCTCTGCTTCAGCTCTCTTAATGTACGTTGCGGACGAGACGGTTGTTCATCTTTGCGGAGATGAGTGATGGTTGGGTCGGGGTTCGTTGGTAATTCTGTAGTGGTTCTTGCGGTCGTTACGGTGGTATTTGCATCGGTTGCTTGCCTTTGTCAGTGCTGCTGCGACGATCCGGATTTCTTTTCGAAAGTCTTCTACGGGCTTTTGTTTATACGTCTTGTCGGTGAAACTTAATTGCTTTGCCTCCTCTTGCAAGCTTCGGCCTTGCTTAACAACTTCTCGAAAGTCTTAATAGTAAATCCCTTGAGGAGAAGTCTTTATCGGGCCATGGATGCTTTTTAGCAAAATGCCGTTGCATCTTTGTTCTTGCGGTTGTGGTTCACACTTCATACTTAAGTTCCTCCATCGGAGTATGTAATCCACCAAAGTTTCATTCGGCTTACTGCTTCTACACCACTAAATCACTTTATAGTGATGTGGTGTTGAGCTCGGCGAATCGCTTGATGAAGAGGTTCTCTAGCTGCGAGAATGTTTTCTGCGAACCATTTGGTGATGTCGCATACCGGTCGAAGGCGATTCACGACGGCTGACGACGAGCTGTCGGAAGAGTAATGCATCGCTCCGCCAGGCATTGCAACAAGCGGCCGAAGTGTGCCACATCGTTGTCGGGGGTTCCGATTCCGTCGAAGGTCTTGAGCAGAGGTGGTACGAAGCCTTTCGGGTATTGGACAGCGTCGAATTCTTCGGGGTAAGGTCTGCCGTCCGAGATGGATGTTCCGCTCCTCGATTGTGCTAAGGCCTCTCGCTTTCTTTGTTCTACGAGTTCTTGATATCCTTTTCGGGAATCATACTTTGTGTTGTATCCTTTTGGTGATCATCCCCATTGACGGACGTAATCTCCTTTCCTCCAGTCCGCGATGTGAATGACCTGCAGGGGTGTCTCCCTTTGTGGTTGTACTTGACTGCGGAAGTGGCCGGAGCTACGGCCATCTCTTGCATCCTTTTCGCCGTTTGAGCGATCGTGTCGTCTTTTTCTGAAGCTTGTCTTCTCATCGGTTACGGCTCCTCTCTTTCTACTGCTTTGCGGGAGCACCTTGCGAGGCGATGAAGCTCGTGTCTCGGCCATGTTGATTTACGCGTATTCGTCGTCATAAATTCCGATGAATCGATCTCGTCTCCAGAACTTTTCTTCTCTTTCTTTTGCCAACCGTCGGATATCGGTTCTCGGCTTTTCCATGGCATCTTCTAGCGGGGCTTTCGTGTGTCTTCGTTGTTGTCGTGCGATAGGCTGCCGGGTCCCTTTCTCGCGAGTCCCCTTCATCGCGGTAGTACTTTCTTGGATTCGAGTCTCATGGCGAGACTTTCTTTCTCGAGAACAGCATTTCAATCTCGTTGCGCAGTGGTGGGACGCCATGCCATCCTTCGGCGGCTGAAGGTCTAGGACCGAGATGGTGCAGTCGGCCAAATCTTTGGAAGGTGGTATCCTCCTAGTCGTAATGCTGAGACGACAACGGGCGGACTAGCCTTCATCCTTTTACTTGGCTTTTACGTCATGATGGCGGGTTCTACTCGGGGCCCGAAGACGGGATTTGGCGGCACCGCCACATCCTTCGTAGAATTTCGACACGGGGCGGTTTTCCTTCTTTGCTAACATTTCTACCAAAGTTTGCGGTCGAGCAATGCGGCGTAGTTCTAGCTCTTTTCTTGCGGTATCGTTGTAATATGCGGGTACGTGGTAATGTGGCGGCAATCTTGCGAATATTTTCCTCGTCTTCTGCGGCGGAGAGGGGATGAAACCTGCTTCCTCCCAACGGTGGTATGTATTCGGGCGGCGGTGTATATTACGGCGGTTCTGGAATTTCTTCTAGGAAAGCGATTTCGGCGGCCACGGCTTCTTTAGCGATCCTTCATTTCGATTTCTTCTCGCGGGTCTTTGTTAGTGACGGAATTCTTGAGCTGGACCCGATCTCGAAAACGAGAAGGTCTTACGGAGAAGATACTGTACCCTCCACGGTAACGGGTCCATCATAATTACGGATTTCTTTCCCCTTTGATTTGGCGAAAGTCGGGGTAGGTGCGGAAACGACTAGACCGGTGGGGGTAGAAAGAACCGGTCCTCTGCGGACGGCGGTATTCCTCTTAGTCGGGATCCTTTGCGAGAGGAGGGAATTCTTGGGTTGACCTAAGGTTGAACTCGAGCGGCGGCTCTTCGGCTTCGAGATACCTTGTTCATCGGTGCGAAGGAGACGTCGGTGATTTTGACGTTCGTGTTTTCAAATCCTTGTCCAAATCGGATGATTCCGTTGTCGGGCTGACTCATCCTTATAGACGAGCGAGGTCCGGTCCATTGGTGAAGGAGAAAATCGAGTTTTGGGGCTTCCATTTCGCGGGATAGATTAGGTTGTCGGTCCCGAGTTATGCTTCTTTTCTTTAGGACGAAAAGAAAGGAATTGAAAAGAGTCCGAACTCATTCATGTTCATGTATTTATAAGAAACGAATCACTTATTAAAGGGTTTGTTTATTTAGAACGGAGTGTTGAGGTGTAGAGAAGGTAAGGAATCGGAATCGGAGTTGGAAGGGAAAAGAGAGTCTTAAGCAAGACTTCTCGACCCGAAGGATCACTCCTAAACTAGCACTTCATTGGGGGTCCACCCCACCTCGAAATGAGGTAAAAGGATCTCGGAACCTCTCTGTATTAGGGGTGTCTAAACGGTGGCTCCTAAATCCGAGAGAATGTTGGTTATACTTGTTCGAGGTAGAAATGAACATAGTATCCAACGGAAAGAAGGAGTAGTTTGACCCACAAGGGATATGGATACACTACTCAGATTTTTGAAAGCGGAATTATTTGATTAAGATGGAGAGAGGAACTAGTCCCAGGCGGAGTCGCCGAGAAGTTTGTCGGCAATATTTCTAGGTTATGTGTTTTATTTTGAAAAGAGGGTCGCCTACGGAAGTTGTCGGCGAATTTTAAATTTAATTTAAATATAGATATAATTTGAGAAAGTAGTATTTGATTTTGAAAATAATTTTAAATTTGAAAATTTTAAGATATGAAATCAAGCCGATCTCGCATCCAGAATAGTTTATATAAACGAGCACCGCATCACAAGCCAGTGTATCCATCCTGAAGGATAAACACTGCTTGCTTGATGGTGGGGCTCGATTAAATAAACTAGAAGATTTGTGACATCCGTTTGGTACGCGAACCAATTTTATAAGCCAGACAAATTCCACTTGCTTAATATGAAAACATTAAACGGGGTTTATATTACACAGGTTCTTTAAAATTCCATATAAGGGCAAGCCCACATAGTTAATTACATCTTAAGTGACGGGAATCACCTAAGAAAACTCTCGATAATAATCGATAATTATGCTCTCGAGAATTTCGAAGTTTAAGTTTTCGAAAGGATTGAATTTTGGAAATTTCGATAGGGAATGGATCGAATTTGGAACATTTTTATTTTGGGAATTCGAAAGGAAGAAAAGTAGGAGAAATCACGGATTCGAAGCGAACTTCGGTAATCTCCCGACTATCCTATTGTTTGGCTTGGATTTAGGAAAGTCCTAATGTTTATTTAATGTTTTAATCTTGCCGATTTTAGTTAATTAGGGCTTATATTTATATGATAGAATCATACGAATAGCTCTAGAAGATATGAGGGTTTATGTCGTATCGGACGACTACCTCGGAATCCTAAGACCGGTTAGGGCTTAATTTGCAATCTGAAATGCCTAACAAAGAGTTGAGGATTTATGTTGCGCTAGGCAAACTACCTCGAGTCCTATGGCCTTGTTGTTTAATTCTAGGGAAGTTTCTTGAAGTAGGTTGAAGTTTTACGAGGTAGATTCGATTGTCGGTCCCGAAGTTGTGCTCCTTCTCATACGGAGACGAAAGAAAAGGAGTCGAAAGGGTGTCCAGAGCACATTCTTGTTTCACGTATATTTATTAAAGAGTCGTTCATTAGAAGGTTTATTTATTTAGAACGGAATGTTCGAAAGGTGTAGAAGGTAATGAATCTGATTCAGAGTTGGAAAGGAAAAGAAAGTCTTATGCAAGACTTCTCGACTCGAAGGATTACTCCTAAACTAACACCTATTGGGGGTCCACCCCACCTCAGAAATGAGGTAAAGGATCTCGGAACCTCTCTGTTTAGGGGTGTCTAAACAGTGGCTCCTAAATCCAGAGAGAATGTTGGCTATGCTCGTTCGAGGTAGAAATGAACATAGTATTCCAACGGAAAGAAGGGTAGTTTGATCCATTTAGGACATGGATACACTACCGATTTTTGAAAGCGGAATCTATTTGATGAAAATGGAGAGAGGAACTATTCCCGGCGGAGTCGCCGAAATATGTCGGCGTATTTTTTAGGTTTTGGTGTTTTATTTGGAAAAGGGAAGTCGCCTACCGAAATTGTCGGCGAATTTTTAATTTAATTTAAATAAATAATTTGAAAAGTAGTATTTGATTTTAGAAAATAATTTTAAATTTGAAAATTTTAAGATATGAAATCAGGCGATCTCACATCCAGAATAGTTTATATAAACGAGCGCCGCACCACGAGCCAGTGTATCTATCCGAAGAATAGACACCTTGCTTGATAATGGGGCTCGATTAAATAAACTAGAAAGGTTTGTGACATCCGTTTGGTGCTATGAACCAATTTTATAAGCTGACAAATTCCTATTTAATATAGAAACATTAAAAGCGGGGTTTATATTACAGGTTCTTAAAGTTCCACATAAGGGCGAGCCCACATAGTTAATTACATCTTAAGTGACGGAAATCACCTAGAAAACTCTCGATAATAATCGGTAGATTACGCTCTCGAGAATTTCGAAAGTTTAAGTTTTCGAGGTTGAATTTTGGAATTTCGATAGGGAATGGATCGAGTTTGGAACATTATTGTTTTGGGAAGTCGAATGGAAGAAAAGTAGGAGAAATCGAGGATTCGAACGAATCTTGGTGAATTTCCCGAACTATCCTATTGTTTGGTTTGAATTTAGGAAAGTCCTAATGTTTATTTAATATTTTGATCTTGCCGATTTTAATTAATTAGGACTTATATTCGTATGATAAAATCATACAAATAGCCTCGAAGATGTGAGGGTTTATGTCGTATCGGACGATCTACCTCGGAAATCCTAAGGCCGGTTAGGGCTTAATTTACATGATATGATCATGCAAATGCACTAACGAAGAGTTGAGGATTTATGTTGCACTAGGCGAGCTACCTCGAAGTCCTACGGCTTGGTTATTTAATTCTAAGGAAAGTTTCTTTGAAGTAGACTCGGGTTTTCTTCGATGACGATGGCCGTCTTTGCCCATCCATGCTCGAGCTCCTTGTTGTTGCGAGAGGTTTAGTTTTAGAAATCATAAATCGAGGAGATGAGAGAAGTGTTTGGTTTTAGAGAAAGTCTTAATTTCCATGTGTCTTTAATATTTTAATTAAAACAGGTCTTAAAGTTGATTAAACGAGCCGATTAAGATCCGCGGTTCCGATCATCCGGCAGCCGTTATTTTCATCGAATTCACTTAGTCGAGATGAATTTGCTAAACTCGAACTAAATGAGTTCCGCACTTTCATTTAGACAGTAGGAAATCCGTTAGCAACACGTGGGTTACATCATCGAGGTATTCCCGATCATTCGATGAGACGTTTAATTTAGTTGTATTTGTAGTTTTGTTGTTCATTTGTGATTAAATTTTGAGTTGTTTTATATTTTGAATGTTGTGGCGGTGAATTTTATCTTGTAGTGTCTTTTAATTTAGTTATGGGTTTCGGTTTTGGTTTAGTCTAAAGGTGTAGGTTTTCGTGCAGCCGCATTGTTTATCATGCGAGAAAAGTAAGTGCGATGCGATTAAATAAGTTGCGATAGAGTAAATCGCAATAAAATAAAACGCATACTGGAGGGTCTTCCGATCATCCAATTGCACTTAAAACACGGTTAGAATATTTAAGCATTTTAAAGTAAGTTCTAGGTAAAGTAACTGGGAAAGGTTATGGTTTTCTACGAAGTTCCTGATCTCATAGCTAGTCGTCTCTATGACGTCCAGGTCTTCGATTTTGGTTTTAAGGATGATTTTCTTCACCGAAGAACAACTAAGCTTCGATTTGTTCTTAAGACATTTCCATCGTATTGAGGAAGTCTTTAAGAGCTTTGAATCTTAAGCATCTTTAGCAGTATTTCGGGGTGTCCTAGATCGAATGAATTGTGATTATGTGAATGGTCGATCATCCGGGGTGTTTGAAGTTAAGTTGTTATTACTTGCTTTCAGGTTGAACTCGGATGTTTGAATGTCCTTATGAGTGAAGTGACATTTCACTTTGATACTCCGTTTAGGAGTTACAATAGTAAGTAAGCTCCCACAGAAATGAAAATGATATTTTAATGATTTGTGATTGAATTTAAGTTAAAATTAATGATTTTAAGTTTGGAATAGTGTTGATTATCTTAGATTTATTTTTGAATTCTTCATGTCTTTATATTTAATTTAATTTAATTTAATTTAGCTTTAATTTAATTTAATGTGGTTTAATTTAAAATTAATTTAACTTAGAAGTTAATTCAATGTGATATAGCTTAGTTAAGTTATTTAATTTAATTTAATTTAATTTTAATTTAGATTTTAATTTAGTCATTCGTTAATTTAATTTAATTAATTAATTTAATATAATATGATTTAATTCAATTTAATATAATTTAATTTAATGTAATATAATTTAATTTAATTTGAATTTAATTTAATTTAATTTAGTTTAGTTTAGTTTAATTTAATTCTTAATTTTTTAATTTAATTTTTAATTTTAGAGGAATTTGTTTTAAATAATTTAACTTTAATTTAATTTGTACATGATTCAGAGTCTTTTAGCATTTCAATCTCTTAAGCTTGGATTATCATTTTAATTAGGAATTAAATATTATTGGGATGATTAATTTAGGGATTTTTAAATTAAAAGAATAAATCTCCTCCTAATAATATCCCTATTTTAATAATTCCAATTTTATTATTCTTACAAATTTAAATAATTATTTAATTAAGGTTTATTTTAATTGTTTTAAATTGTTTTAGTAGGTTTCTACCCTTTAATTATCTAAATTTCAATCATCAAGATCAAGTTAAAATCAAATATTTTGTCTATTAATTTCATTAAGCCTTAAAGTCTTAATTAAAGGGTTAAGATTTTAATTACTATTTTGCCCTTGAAGCTTTAATAATTTCATAACTCACTAAATTGAGCTCAAATGAACTTGAAATTTTTATGTTACTTCACTCATATGTCAATAAAGACTTTAGAGGAGAAAATGTGATTTTTCTGCATTTAATTTATTTATATAATTATTTTTGGTGGAAAATAAGGATTTCAAGGAAAATTTAATAATATGACCAAGGAAAAGTTTCTGTCCTTAAGAAAATTATGGGACATTCCTAATGACCAAGAGGACCACTTGGACCAATTTTTGTGATTTTTTGAATTATATTTTATTTATTAAATTATTTTAAGTTCTGGAGTATTAATTAATTTAAAAATAAAATATAAAGTTGAAAAATGAATTTTATAATTTTTTAAAATTCTCTCTGATATCAAGGATTCCAGAGAACCAAATTTTACAATTTTCTGATTTTTCTTTGATTTATTATAATTATTTTAGTGGAAAATGCTAGAAAATACATTTTTTTAATTTTAAAATTACCCTAAGGGCTTTAAAAATTTAATATCTCGTTAAATAGACACTAAGAAAAATATGGGGTTTGTTCCTAAGTGATTAAATTTCAAAATATGACATTTTGGTGAATTTTATTATTTTTGTGATTTTTATTATTTTTAATTATTAAAATATTAAAATAATGCATGAAAAATCAACTTTTTTAGAAAATTAAATTTTAATTTTCTTAAATTCGCACGATATCAGAGAGGCTCAAAACCAATTTGGTGAATTTTTAGAAAGGTATTTTGAAAGTTATGAATTTTTAAAGTTTAAAATGGCTAAGTGGCCCAATACGACCCATTTAAGTAGGGCTGACCAGGTAAGTCCAATTGACAACAGACTTTTATGGTGGGTTCCTGCTGATCCTAAAGGTCAGTGGAGAATTAATTCAATTCAATTTGATCTATGGTTAACTCTAATTAATTAAAATTCAATTTTGGGTATTTAAGCAGTCCGGGTTATTTTGAGTGAACTAACTCGAGTCTGTTTTCTAGGGTTGTGCGGTCTTAAGGAACATACGGAATTTTCTAGAATTTATTTCTCAATATCTTTAATTTTGGAATTAAAATGCTCAAAACGGCAACAGCCATTTTGAAAAATAAAATAACTTTTGCAGAGGTGGCCTACGACCTTGGAAAATTCGGGGAATGTTCCCGAGTTCGGAAGGCTTGAGCTACCTGTGGTCGTCATGCCGTGGTGAATTGTATGAATGCGTGGAGAATTAAAAACGATGCGGGGAGTAAATAATTAATTAAAAATAAAATACTTTGGGCAAAAATTAATTAATTTCTTTTCACATTACTCTCCTGCTGATTTCCCTTTGAGCTTGAAGGGGTATTTTTTATTTTATTTTTGTGATTTTTCTACACAAAGATATGGATTTTTGAAGTTTAGGAATTAAATATTGACACCTATTTTGTTATCGAGTCGGCGGCTAGCGTCGGCCGCCTTGGCATCTCCCGAGCACCGCGGCGCTCCGGCCCAGCGCCGCCTTCGACTCGGCGCCGCGCGGCCCGCGGTTCATGTACTGTCTCGTCCGAGCGCCGTCCCCGGCCCGTCCGTCGCGCGTGTATTAAATGAATGGCATCCGTTCATCGTCCCCGGCCTCAACAGGGAGCCGTTCACCTTAGCCTAAGATCTCACTCCAATTCTCCATGGATTTTATGTTCTTATACTCTATGGATTCGTCTTGAAGAGACGAACACATCTATAAGTAATGTTTATTGAAATTGACTCATTTGAAATGGAGAATGTTTAGAAGCTCGGGATGAAGGAATTAATTGCATACCTTAGCTCGAGAGGTGAAGCCTCGATCAGAGATGCTTGGCACGTTCGTTGGGCTGCCGAGGGGAGGCTGAGGATGAACACAGGAATGTGGTGGTCACTGAGTGTGATTTCACAAGGCGATCACAACCTTTGGTGAACAGCCCAGGTGGCTTTGGAGATGGGAGCTTTTCTTGGTGGACACCTTCTCTTGTCTGGTGAAGGTGTAGGACCATCAATTTGAGATTGATCCTTTGTGGAGAAGTGTCTTTGGTTTTCGGTCGGTTGAAATTGGATTTTGTCGGTGGCGATTAGGGCGAGTGACGCGGGATCGGCTTGCTCTGGGGTGGAGAAGGGTTTGGAACAATTTTGAGGAGTTTGGCGCGGGTTTGTGCGGCTCTCCTGTGACGTGAGGGGGTGGTGTTTAAATAGGAGAGGGTGGAGGGCCTCGCCGAGAGTTAGAGGGCTTGGGATCGCACCTTCTCCAGGCGTAGGAAGGAAACAGTAGTGGTGGCGGGTGGGCATGGGGCGACTCGGCGAGGAGAAATTCAGAGAGTTGGCTCACATGCTGAGCTCTCGGCCATGGTGTTTTCCGGCGACCTGGTGGCAGGCCGGCCAGGCATGGGTCACCATCTTGTTCGGTGGGTCGGGGGCGGGGTTTGAGTGAGGCGGTTCTGGCGAATCTGCACTTAGTGTGTAAAAGGCCCGGATTAGAATGGAGATGGGAGAGGGGCTCATTTTGGCTCAAAATTGGTCAACCCCTCCATTTGGGCTAGGTGCACCACCCAGGCCTGGTTTGAGCTGAGATAGAAAGTGATGATTTGGAGTCAAGCTTAATCGGTAGGGGTGAGTCGTAATCCGGCCGCAATTAAAATTTAAACGTGAGTTTAGTGGAATCATGGGAGTGGTTAATCGCTAGGAATTAGAAAAAGTCTCCTCCTTTTGCCAAATGGCATGGTGACATGTAAAGAGGCTCTCATGGCTTCCATGTGGCTCATGCATGGCCATGGCTCACCTTTAGCTTGGGAAAAGTCGAGTCGATTTCATGGAAATGGATTTAAGAAAAATTTTGTTATTTAGGAGTGATTGGCATGAGGCTTGATTTGGAATTATTTGATGATGGGATTATAACTTAGGGAATGGCTTTGATTAAATGGATGGCAAATGGAAATGTCATGTGGGCTTTAGGGTAGATTTTGGGCTCATTGAAATGGTTTTAGATGGGCTTTTAAATGGTTAGGGAAAGTGGGCTTTTGAATTTTAAAATGGATTTTAAGGATGAAATTTTAGTAAAGGCTTGGGCCAAATAATTGTTAGGTTTTAGCTTATGGATGTGTCATGAGTGATTTGAAACAAATTTGGTGATTTTGGGTTTGAATTGGAGTTGGATATGGGCCTTTTGGTAAAAGAGGCTAAGGTGGGCAAAATAAATTTACTGTGATAGGGCCAGGCTAGAGTTAAAATTGATGTAAAATTAATGTTTAGAAATGTTTATGGGAGTGTTTTAAAAGAGGTTTTGACTTGGTTAGTTTGGGGTTTGAGCTTATTTGGGCTAGGTTTAGGTTTAGGTCGAAATTGGGCTTTTTGATTTTGGGTTGAATTTGAGTGGGGTTTGGGTCTAAATTTTGGGCAAATCATGTTAGTGTTTTGTTTGTGGGGATGTTAAGGAGAGGTTTAGAAAAGATTTGGGGTTAATTGGAGTTGAATTAGGTGAGTTTGGGCTAAGTTTGGGTCATGGGTCCAAATTGGGCTTTAAGGCCAAAAGTGAGAATTGGATCCAAATGCCAATCAAATTGGACTTGGATTTGGTCTAGATTGGTGTTGGAGATGTTGAATTGAAGTTTAGAATTGAATTGGACCAGAATTTGGGTCAATTGGGTAGGTTTGGCTTGACATTGGGTTCACTTTGGGTTAAAATGGGTCAAATGGGGGTTTTGACAAAAGTGGGGTAAATTGACAAAATTGGCCCATGGTGTAGTTGAACAAAATGAAATTGGGAATATTTGGGATTTTCTGGAATTTTCTGGGAATTTTCTGAATTTTTGGATTTTTTTGGCTAAGAGGTATTTTGGGTATTTGGAGGTATTGGGAGGTATTTTTGGAATTTTTGGTATTTTTGGTTATGGATGATCAATTTGAGTGGGGAGGAAATGTTTAGGATTGGTCTTGAGGAATTTTGGGTAATTTAGGTGATTTTGGAAATTTTGGGTGGTTTTGAGGGTTTTGGGTAGGTTAGGCGGGTGTAGGGTCCGGGGGTCAAAAATTGAAAATTTGGAAAATTGAAGATTGGGTGAATGTAAGTGGAATGAAATCATTTTGGTTGAGCCATGAAGCCACATCAAGCCCATATGAGCCATGAAGGACTCATTTGAGGCACATTCAGCTATGTTGTTCCAACCACTCTTGCTATGAAGGGCTTAGGGGGTTAGGACCATCCATGTGAATCACCTTTGCATGAGTCGGGAGGTCGAAGTTAGGTATAGGTGGGGTTTTAGGAGGTGTATGGAGAAGTGTGGTGTATGAGTGTAGTGTGTGTGTAAGTCGGCCCCTCCCTTCAGGCCCGAGCCGCGAGAGCGAGTCACTGAGCCCGAGGGGTCTAGGAACTCATCCTTTAAACTTCACATTCTGCAGTCTCGACCCTACGGGAGTGATTAGGGGTCTACAATCGGGTTTGTGGAGTTTGCAGGAGTTTAAGAAGTGATTTGAATTTCTAAGTGGTGGGTCCCGATTCTAATCCTCGAGGATAGTGAAGGAAAAGCACAAAAATTGGAAATCCTGTGCAAGAAGAAGAACCTCATCGAAAATGAGGTCGGCAATTACTGAGTTCTTAAAATTCACACAAAGTGACTAGTTATTATCATAGTGACGGGAATTACTGAAAACTCTCGATAATAATCGGTAGTTAAACAAAAATTTGAGTTTAAATGAGGATTAGATATTGGAATTTAAAATGGAGCGGATCAAATTGCCGTGGAGGTGAGCATTATGTTTTGGGAATGCGAAGGAAGAAGGTAGGAGAAATCACGATTCGAAGCGAACGGTAATTTCCCGTATCACATTGTTGGATTGAATTTAGGAAGGTCTGTTTTATTTAATGTTTTGATCTTCTTATTTTAATTAATTAGGACTTATATTTGTGTAAAATCATACAAATAGCCTTAATTATGAGGGTTTATGTTGTACCCAACGGCTACCTCGAGTCCTAAGACCGGTTAGGGCTTAATTTACATGACATGATCATGCGAAAATGCCGCGAAGAGTTGAGGATTTATGTTGCACTAGGCAATACCTCGAAGTCACATGGCTTGGTTATTTAGTTCTAAGGAAAGTTTTGCTGAAGTAGACTCGGTTTCTTCTTTGACGATGACGTCTTTGCCACTTCATACTCAGGAGCTCCTTATTGTTGTAATTAGTTTAATTTTAGAAATCATAAATCGGGAGGTGAGAAAAGTGTTCGGGTTTAGAGAAAATCTTAAAATCAGTGTTTTTTAATATTTTAATTAAATAATCTTAAAATTGATTATATGACAGCAGGTTAAGATCCGCAGTTCCGTCATAGGCATCGTTATTTTTATCGGATTCACTTAGTCCGGATAGATTTTCAACTGTTGAATGAGTTCCACACTTTCATTTAGACCGTGGGAAATCCGTTAACATGGCAATGAGTTGCATCATCGAAATTATTCCGTCATCGACGAAGCGTTTTAATTTAGTTGTAGTTGTAGTTTTGTTGTTAACATGTTTGTGATTAAATTTTGAGTTGTCTTATAATTTGAAATGTTGTAGTAGTGCAGATTTTATCTTGCGGCATTTTTAATTTAGTTTTGGTTTTAGGTTTTAGGAATTTATCTAAAGGTGTGGAGTTTTTAAATGCGACGAGTTGTTTATCATGCAACGAAAAGTAAGTGCGTGCGATTAAATAAATTGCGATGAAGTAGGGAATTGCGATAAAATAAAAGCGTACTGGAGGGTCTTCCGTCATCAGCTGTTGCATAAAACACAGTTAGAATATTTAAGCATTTAAGTAAGTTCTGAGTAAAGCTGAGGAAGGGTTATGGTTTTTTGCACGAGTTCTGATCACATAGTAGTGTTTCTATGACGTCAGAGTTGCTTGTATTTTAGTTTGAGGACGATTTTCTTGACGAACAACTAAGTTCGATTGTTCTTATAAATATCCTATCATATTGAGGAAGTGCTTAAGACGAATCTTAAACATCTTTG
>JAKZJZ010001104.1:0-31631 GCA_022702705.1 Papilionanthe hookeriana x Papilionanthe teres | reverse complement strand
TTATAATCTTCGATATTGGCTCAATACACTTGAGATAAGTATAATATAATGATTCAAGTCCTAACACACAATCAAACAACACAATTTGAAAACAAATACAACACACATTGAACATGAAAGCAAATACACAAACAAACACAATCGATTCACTAAATCGATACAACGACTCACTAGATAAATCAAGATTTCACCAAATCACTATCTAATTTCCATTATCTTGGCAAAGAAAACTATTCAGCCCACTTGGGAAGAACACTAATGCTCTTGGAAAATCCGTAGCCGTTTTCTCGTCGATCCAATTGTTCTTCGCATACATCTCAACTTGAGCATCTCGATAAGCCGCTAGATGATCAAATTAAAGTTTCACCTGACATTCCAGATGTTCAATTTGATGATACATCTCATGGAGGCGATCTCCAATGCTTTTGAAATCTGCTTCAAATTTTTTAAGACAACTAGAATTTTTCTTCAAACATACAGCGATGAAACCATTGAAGTAGGGTTGAGGATCTTTTGGACCTTTGTCTCTAGCCTCTTCTCCAAGATTTCTCCTCTCCATTTCTTCAAAAATCGTCTCTAATCTCTCAAGAATGGAGCGTATGGGTCGAAATAATGATTGCATAGGGATTGGGGATGAAGATGGGTTAATTTAAAGGTGAAAATCGTGTGAAAACCTGAAAATTTTTAGTTTTTACATGACCCAATAACCGTGGCGCTTAGGCACCAAATCTGGCGCCTAGGCGCCGGACCCATCGACACACAGCTTATTCTGGCGCTTAGGCGCCGAATTCTGGCACCTAGGCGCCGGAACCATGTTTGACTCCATTTTGCCTAACGTCAAATTTCAAGGTTTCGTTCTCCAAAAATAGGTATATTATAATGATAAGATCATAACAATCTCAATAACACAATTATACATAATTTCAATGAAGGTTAACTTGATCTCCTTTTTACTCACTATTGACCTCATTTTTTATGAGGTCTTTTTCTCATCTCTTTAGTACTTAAGATCTAGCCTTAGGCTTTTCCTTTGACTAATCTTAGAGGACTAGAAGTGGAACCCACCCTTTAGAAATTCAAACTACTTCTTAACTCCCTGCAAACCCCACAAGCTTGATTGTAGACCCCTAATCACCTAGAGGGTTGAAATCAAATGTGGAGGTTTAAAGGATGAGTTTCCTATAGGGCTCTTTGGCCTTAGGAGTACCCTAGATGGCCTGGTCTGGTGAGGGTTGACTTTCACATACACTACACTCTCACACACATTCCAAGTCCTAAAGCCACACTCTCACCCAACTTGACTTCCTGACTCATGTAGGTAATTCACATGGATGGTCCTTAACCCCTAAGCCTCTGGCTAAGAGGGTTAGGAACAACATAGTGAATACCTCAAATTAGTCCTCTCATTGCTCTTATGGGATAGATATGGCTTCATGGCTCAACCAAAGTGGTTCCATTCTACTCAAATTTGATCAATCTTCATTTTTCCAAAATTTCAATTTTTGACCCACGAGACCACTACACTACTAAACTACCAAAGCCGCTAAAACTACCCAAAATTTACAAAATCACCTAAATTACCCAAAATTCCTCAAAATCAATCCTAAACATTTCCCCACTCAAATTAATCATCCATAGCCAAAAAATACCAAAAATTCCAAAAGTACCCCCCAATACCCTCCAAATACCCAAAATGCCCTTCTTAGCCCAAAAATAAAAAAATTCAGAAACTTCCCAAAAAATTCCAAAAAATCCTAAATATTCCCAATTTCATTTTGTTCAACTAAACTATGGGCTAATTTTGCCAATTTACTCCACTTTTACCAAAACCCCCAATTTGACCCATTTTAAACCCAAGTGAACCCAATGTCAAACCAAACTACCCCAATTGACCTCAATTTTGGTCCAATTCAATTCAAAACTTCAATTCAACATCCTAAATATCAATTTAAACGAAATCCAAGTCCAATTTGATTGACATTTGAGCCCAATTTCAATTTGAAGCCTAAGGCCCAATTTTGGCCCATGACCTAAACCTAGCTCAAACCCATCCAATTCAACTCTAATTGGCCCCAAATCTTTTCTAAAACCTTCCTAACGCCCCCATAAACAAAACACTTAAAACTGTTTTAACTCTTTTAATGCTTCACCTTAATCCATGATTAATCCAAATATTCATGGATGGTGACTTCACTACCCTTTCTAGGCGGCTCATCGGCCTCCCTCGGCCCAAATCGGTCCCTTGGTGGATGCACCAAGCCCGATTACATGAGTTGACCAAAATCGACCCAAAATGAGCCTCACCCCATTCCATTTCAATTCAGCCCCTTTACACATGTCGAACTCGATTGACTTCACCAAATTCAACCCACGACCAGTCGAGTTAGATGGTGACCAATGCACAGCCGGCCGGCCACCGGAGCCGCCGGAAAACACCATGGCCGAGAGCTCCATGGGAGCCAAACTTTTCAATTCTGCCTTGCTGAGTTGTCCCAGCCCAATTGAACACCATAGTTGTTCTTCTCCTCCCCTGAGCAGCTGATCCCAAGCCCTAACTCACCCTGAGAGACCCTCCAGCCATGCCTATTTAAACACCACCTCCTCTCGGCCATGAGAGGTGTTGAACAAAAACTTAACAAAACTCTGCCAAAATTGCTCCGGGACCTTCTCCCGACCTAGAGCAATTGATCCCGAGTGTCCATTTGCCTAATCCCCATTAACGAGCCCGATTTCTCGGTCGAAAATCCACCTAAAAACCGGGACACTTCACTACGGTGAGCCGATCCTGAAATTGATTGACTCTACACCTTCACCGGACAAGAGGAGAAGTTCCCTAGCAAAAGCCCCTCACCGGGCCGGCCATTGCCTCCGGCCTCGAAGCTTTGTGATCGGCCTTGGTCACTTTTCTACCTAGGCATTTCCCAGGAGCAAGAGACTTCATCTGGAGCTTGCTTGGACTCAATCGAAGGTGACACAACCCTCAGATTGAAGCTTCACTTCTCTAAGCAAAGGTATGAACTCACTCTTCCTCCCGAGCTTCTGGAGATTCTCCATTTTGTTTGAGTCAATTTCAATGCATGTTTACCGTATGGATGTGTTCGTCTCTTAGAGACAAATCCATAGAGCATAAGAACACAAAAATTCGTTGAGAATCGAGTGAGTTCTTAGGGTTTTAGTGTGGACGGTCATGGGTGCACACCAGTCGTAGACGATGACCGGGAGCTATTGGATCGCACGTGTATCGAGCGGAAGGTTCAGATTGTGTCGGACCAGGGAATGTTACATGAACCGCGGTCCCCTGGAGCGCTGAGTCAGATTGCGACGTCGAATAGGAATGCGCCGCATGGGCTTTCGGAGCTGCCGATGTTGCGCTGGCGCCGCGTGGATAAGTAGATAAATAGGGTATTTTTTAATTATTTAAATGCCCATAACTTCAAAAATCCATATCTTTGCATAGAAAAATCACAAAAATAAAATAAAAATACCCTCTTGCTCAGTGAACAGAGGAGAATAATGTGGAAAAGAAATCAAATTAATTTGATGAATATTTTATTTTTAATAATTTATTTACTGTTTCCAATGTTTTAATTCTCCATTTGCATAGACAATTCACCATGGCATGAGACCATAGGGCTTTTGAAGCCTCTGATCTTGGGAACATTCCCTGAATTTTTCAAGGTCAAAGGTCATCTCTGTGAAAAGTTATTGATTTTTCAAATTCATGTCACTGTTTTAGGTATTTTAATTCCAATAATTAGCATGTTGAAAAATAAATTCTAGGAAAATTTGGTGGTGTTTCTTAGGACCAGAAGACCTTAGGAAAAATATATTTTGAGTTAATTCATCTATAATAACCTTAATTGGCCTAAACCCCTAGAATTGAATTTGATTAATTAAGGTTAACCACACATCAAATTGATTTGAAAATAATTCTCCACTGATTTTTAGGGTCAGAAAGAGACCTCACATAAAAATTTAAGATCAATTGGACTTAATTAACCCTATCAAATGGATTAATTAAGCCTCATAAGCAAAATGGAACTTTAAAAATTCATAACTCCAAACAATATTTTTCAAAAATTCACAAAAATGGTTTTGGGGCTTCTCTGATATCAAGGAAGTTTAGGAAAATTAAAATTGGAATTTTCTAAAAAAGTTGATTTTTCATAGCATTATAATATTTTAATAATTAAAAAATAATAAAAATCATTGTCGGCATTATTTTTAGGTTGTATTGTATTTTAAAAGGGGGGTCGCCTAACAGAAGTTGTCGGCGAATTTAAATTTTAAATTTAATTTAAATATATATAATTTAGAAAGTAGTATTTGATTTTGAAAATAATTTTTAAATTTGAAAGTTTTAAGATATGAGATTAAACCGATCTCACATCCCCAAATAGTTTATATAAACGAGCACCGCACCACAAGCCGTATATCTATCCCTAAGGATAGATACATCGCTTGATGGTGGGGCTCGATCAAATAAACTAGAAGTTTTGTGACATCCGTTTGGTCTGCGAACCAATTTTATAAGCAGACAAATTCCCATGCTTAATATGAAAGTATTAAACGGGGTTTATATTACACAGGTTCTTTAAAATTCACTATAAGGGCAAGCCCCTATAGTTAATTACATCTTAAGTGACGGGAATCACCTAAGAAAACTCTCGATAATAACCAATAATTCTGCTCTCGAGAATTTGAAAGTTTAAGGTTTTCAAAGATTGAATTTTGGAATTTCGATAGGGAATGGATCAAATTTTGGAACATTTTGTTTTGTGAATCCAAAGGAAGAGAGGTAGGAGAAATCAACGATTCGAAGTGAACTTCGATAATTTCCCGACTATCCTATTGTTTGTCTTGAATTTAGGAAAGTCCTAATGTTTATTTGATATTTCGATCTTGCCGATTTCAATTAATTAGGGCTTATATTTGTATGATAAAATCAAACAAATAGCACTAGAAGATGTGAGGGTTTATTGTCGTATCGGACGACTACCTCGGAATCCTAAGACCGGTTAGGGCTTAATTTGCAATGCAAATGCACTAACGAAGAGTTGAGGATTTATGTTGCACTAGGCGAAGCTACCTCGAAGTCCTATGGCTTGGTTGTTTTAATTCGAGGAAAGTTTTCGTTGAAGTAGACTCGGGTTTCTGTGATGACGATGGTCGTGCTTGCCCACCATGCTCCGAGCTCCTTGTTGTTGCAGAGGTTTAGTTTTAGAAATCATAAATCGGGAGTTGAGAAAAGTGTTTTGGTTTAGAGAAAATCTTAATTTCCAGGTGTTTTTTATGTTTTATTTAAAACAAATCTTAAAGTTGATTATAACGACACCGGTTAAGATCCCGCGGTTCCATCCTTAGGCATCATTATTTTATCGGATTCACTTAGTCCGGATGAATTTGCTAAACTCAGTTGAATGAGTTCCACACTTTCATTTAGACCGTGGGAAATCCGTTAGCAACACGTAGGTTACATCATCAGAGGTATTCACGATCATCCAACGAGACGTTTTAATTTAGTTGTAATTGTAGTTTTGTGTTACGTTTGTGATTAAATTTTGAGTTGTTTTATATTTTGAAATGTTGTGGCGGTGAATTTTATCTTGCAATGACTTTTAACTTAATTTTGGTTTCGGTTTTAGGAGTCTATCCTAAAGGTGTGGGTTTTCATGCAACGATTGTTTATCATGCAGAAAAATAAATGCATTTGCAATAAAGTAAATTGCAGAAAGTAAATTGCTAGATAAAATAAAAGCGTACTGGAGGGTCTTCCAGTCATTCGAAATTGCACTTAAAACTCGATTAGAATATTTAAGCAAGTTCCTAGGTAAAGCTAAGGGAAAGGTTATGGTTTTCTACCAAATTCCTAATCCTATGGCTAGTCATCTCCTATGGCGTCTAGGTTCTTTATGTTTTTGTTTGAAGACGATTTTCTTCATCAAAGAATAGTTAACCCAAATTATTCTTATAAATGTCTTATCATATTGAGGAAGTGCTTAAGAGGAATCTTAAACATCTTTTCAATATTTCTAGGATTGTTTTAAGTCGAAATGAATTTAATTATACAAATGAATTAATCGTCCAAGAATTTGAAGTTTTATTGTTATCTTGCTTCGATGAACTAGGACATTTGAATATCACTATAAGTGAAGTAACATTTCATTTAATGTTACTGTTTAGGAGTTATGATAACTAAAACTTTGAGGGTAAATTGGTATTGAATGATTTGATTTAAGTTAAAAGGTTTAAATTTGGAATAGTGTTGAAGTTGTTTTATATTTAATTTAATTTAATTTAATTGAGTTTGATTTAATTTAACATAGTTCAATTTAATTTGATTTGGTATTTAATTAATTTGATTTGATTTAATCTAATTTAATTATTTAATTTAATTTAATTTAATTGTTTAATTTAATTTAATTTAATTTTAATTATTTAATTTAATTTAATTTAATTTAATTGATTTAATTTAATTTTAATTTAATTGTTTAATTTAATTTAATTTAATTTTAATTTAATTTAATTTAATTTAATTTAATTGTTTAATTTAACTTAATTTAATTTTAATTTAATTTAATTTAATTTAATTTGTCTTAATTTAATTTAATTATTAAATTTAATTTAATTTTAATTTAATTTATCTTTAATTTACTTTATTTTTAATTTTAATTGAAATTTTTGAAAGAGTTTAATAATTTGACTTTAGTTTAATGATTAAGTCTTTTAATATTTTGAATTTGAATTATCATTTTAATTAAGAGTTGAATATTAATGAGATAATTAATTTAGGGATTTTTTAAATTAAAGAATAAATCTCTTCCTAATAATATCCCTATTTTAATAATTCCAATTTTATTATTCTTCCAAATTTAATCGATTATTTAATTAAGGTTTTAATTATTTTAAAATTGCTTAATGGGTTTCTACCCTTTAATCATTTAAATTTCAATCATCGAAATCAGATTAGGATCAAATATTTTACTTGTTAAATTTTTATTAAACCTAAAGTTTTAATTAAGGATTAAAGATTTTAATTACCATTTTACCCTTTAAGCTTAATAATTTCATAACTCACTAAATTGAACTTAAATGAACTTGAAATTTTTATGTGACTTCACTCATATGTCGATAAAGACATGAGAGGAGAAAATGTGATTTTTACTGTATTTAATTTATTTATATAATTATTTTTGGTGGAAAATAGAGATTTTCAAGGAAAATTTGATAACATGACCAAAGGAAAGTTTACTGTCCTTAAGAAAATTAGGGGACATTCCTAATGACTAGAGAAGCACTTGGACCAATTTTGGTGATTTTTTGAATTATATTATTTTTATTATAATTATTTTGAGTTTTGGAGTGTTAATTAATTTAAAAATAAAATAAATATTGAAAGATGGATTTTATATTTTTCAAAAATCTCTCGATATCAAGGAAACCAGAGAATCAAATTTTGCAATTTTCTGATTTTTCTATGATTTATAATAATTATTTTAGTGAAAATGCTAGAAAATACATTTTTTTTAATTTTAAAATTACCTTAGGGCTTTAAAATTCAATATCTCACTAAATAGACCTAAGAAAAATGTGGGGTTTGTTCCTAAGTGATTAAAATTCAAAATGTGACATTTTGGTGAATTTTATTATTTTTGTGATTTTTATTATTTTTCGATTATTAAAAATATTAAAATATTATTAAAAATCAACTTTTTTAGAAAATTGAAATTTTAATTTTCTTAGGTTTCCCTGATATCAGAGAGGCTCCAAAACCAATTTGGTGAATTTTTAAAAAGTATTTTAAAAGTTATGAATTTTTAAAGTTTAAAATGGCTAAGTGGCTTAATTAACCTGATTAGTGGGGTTAACCAAGTCCAATTGACCTCAAATTTTTATGGTGGATTCCTCTGATCCTAAAGGTCGAGTGGAGAATTGATTTCAAGTCAATTTGATGCCTGGTTAACTCTAATTAATTAAAGACCTATTTTGGGTGTTTAAGCGATTAGGGTTAATGCGAGTGAATTAACTCAAGTCCTATTTTTCTAGAGTTCTCTGGTCATAAGGAACATCACCAAATATTTCTAGAATTTATTTCACAACATGCTAATTTTTGGAATTAAAATACTCAAAACGACAACATGCATTTGAAAAATAAATAACTTTTCACGAGAGATGGCCTCGACCTTGGAAAATTCAGGGAATGTTCCCAAGTTCGGAGGCTTCAAAATTTCTATGGTCTCATGCCATGGTGAATTGTATACATGCATGAAGAATTAAATGTATGCGAGAGAGTAAATAAATTATAAAAAATAAAATACTTAATGAAATTAAATGATTTCTTTTCCACATTATTCTCCTCCGTTCACTTTGAGCGAGAGGGTATTTTTATTTTATTTTTGTGATTTTTCTACACAAAGATATGGATTTTTGAAGTTTAGGGAATTAAATAAATAAGAAAATACCCTAATTTTCTATTTATCCACGCGGCGCCGGCGCATCCTCGGCGACTCCGAAAGGCCGCGCGGCGCGCTCCCATTCGACGCCGCCACTTGAGTCGGCGGCCGGGCCCCGCGGTTCTCGCACCGTTTCTGGTCCGACGCCATCCGAGCCGTTCGTCCGCGCGTGTATTGAATGGACGGCATCCGTTCATCGTCCCACAGTGTCCTCGCCAGATAGCCGTCCACACTAAATCCCTAATATCTCACTCGATACTCAATGGATTTTTATGTTCTTATGCTCTATGGATTCGTCTTGAAGAGACGAACACATCTATACGGCTAACATGCATTGGAACTAAGGCATTTGAAATAGAGAATCTTCAAAAGCTCGGGATGAAGAGTTAGCTCATACCTTGGCTCAGAGAAGTGTGGCTTCAATCTGAGAGTTGTTGCACCTTCGATTGGGTCTAGCAAGCTCCGGATGAAGTCTCTCAGTGCAGTGAATTGTACGGATATGATTTCGACCAAGCCCGATCACAAAGCTTGGAGGGCTGGAGCAATCGGGTGGCTCGGAGATGGGGCTTTTGGTGGTGGACACCTTCCCTTGGTGCGAGTGAAGGTGTAGAGCCAATCAATTTGGGAATTGGCTCCATTGTGGAGAAGTGTCCTGGTTTTTGGGCTAAAGTTTGAGCTCGAAATTGGGCTCGGCTAGAAGGAATTGGGGCTGGAATTCGGTGGGGATCGGGTGCTGCTATGTGTAGAGAGTGATGCGGAGTGATTTTGGCGAGTTTCCTTAAGGTTTTTGTTTCGGCACCTCTCATGGCCGAGAGGGGTGGAGTTTAAATAGGAGAGGGTGGAAGGCCTCTCGGAGGGAGTTAGGGCTTGGGATCGAGTGCTACTGCGGTGAGGAGAAGATCGGCCATGGTGACCACTAGGCATGGGGCGGCTCGGCGAGTGAGAATTTCAATGTTGGCTCACATGTGAGCTCTCGGCCATGGTGTTTTCCGGCGGCACGGTGGCCGGCCGGCCGAGCGATGGTCACCATCTTGGTCGAGTGGGTCGAGGGCTGGGGTTTAGTGTAGGCGATTGAGGTTTGACATGTGTAAAGGAGTTTGATTTAAATGGAATGGGAGAAGGCTCACTTTGGCTTGGTTTGGGTCAACCCACCATTTTGGGCTTGGTGCACCCTTCCAAGCTGCGATTTTGAGTTGAGGAATCATTTAGGTCGGCTTAGAAGGAGTGGTGAAGTCTCCAGTCCATGATGAGGTGGCTAAACATGGTTTAGTGTGTGACATGATTAAGGTAAAAAGGGTTAAAGGAGGTTTAAGAAAGAACCCCCTCTTCTTGCCATAAATGGACTAATGACAAGTCAAAGCCCTCATGGCTTCATGTGGCTTGAGAATGGCTTGTTCATGGCTTCATTTGGCTTGGGAAAAGGTTGATTTGTTTCATGAAAAGGGTTTTAAGAAATTTTTTGGTAATTTGATGGGAATTTGGATGAAGCTTCATTTGGGATAATTCAATGATGATTTTAGGACTTAGGTAATGGATTTAATTAAATGGATGACAAATGGAGATGTCATGTGGGCTTTAGGGTAGATTTGGGCTTTTGAATTTTGAAGGAAATGGGCTTTTAAGAAGGTTTAAGGGAAGTGGGCTTTTAAGTTTAAGGATGTGTTCATGGATGGGAATTTTTGTAGAAGTTTGGGCCAAATAGTTGTTGGTTTTGGTTTAGGGATGTTTCATGAATAATTTGAAATAGATTTAAGGTGGTTTGGGTTTGAATTGGGTTGAATTTGGGTTTATTTGGTAAATGGGCCGATGTAGGTCAAATTAGGCTAACTTGGGCCAATGTTGGGCTAGGGTTGAAATTGATGTAAAATAAATGTTAAGAAATGTTTATGGGAGTGTTTCAAAGAGGTTTTGGCTTTGGTTGGGTTTTAATTTTGAGGTTTGGGCCTATTTGGGTTAGATTTGGGTTTAGGTCGAAATTGGGCTTTTTGATTTTGGGTTGAATTTGAGTGGGGTTTGGGTCAAAATCTTGGGCAAATCATGTTAGTGTTTTGTTTATGAGGATGTTAAGGAAGGTTTAGAAAAGATTTGGGGTTAATTGGAGTTGAATTGGGTTAGTTTGGGCTAAGTTTGGGTCATGGGTCCAAATTTGGGCTTTAAGGCCCAAAGTGAAATTGGATCCAAATGTCAATCAAATTGGACTTGGATTTGGTCTAAATTGGTATTGGGAATGTTGAATTGAAGTTTAGAATTGAATTGGACCAGAATTTGGGTCAATTGGATAGGTTTGGTTTAACATTGGGTTCACTTTGGGTTAAAATGGGTCGATTTGGGGGTTTTGACAAAAGTAGGGTAAATTGATAAAATTGGCCCATGGTGTAGTTGGATAAAATGAAATTGGGAATATTTGGGATTTCCTGGAATTTTCTGGGAATTTTTTGAATTTTTGGATTTTTAGGCCAGAAGGGTATTTTGGGTTATTTGGAGGGTATTGGGAGGTTTTCTTGGAATTTTTGGTATTTTTGGGTATGGACGATCAATTTGAGTGATGTGGAGGTGTTTGGGATTGATTTTGGAAAATTTTAGGTAATTTGGAAATTTTGCAAAAATTTGGGTAATTTGAGGGTTTTGGGTAGGTTTAGTAGGTGTAGGGTCCAGGGGTCAAAAATTGAAAATTTGGGAAATTGAAGATTGGGTGAATTTGAGTGGGGTGAAATCATTTTGGTTGAGCCATGAAGCCATTTCAAGCCCATATGAGCCATGGAAGGACTCATTTGAGGCATTCATCTATGTTGTTCCTAACCCTCTTGCCGAGGGCTTAGGGGTTAAGGACCATCCATGTGAATCACCTACATGAGTTAGGAGGTTAAGTTGGGTATGGGTGTGGTTTTAGGAGGTGTGTGGGAGTGTAGTGTGTAGGTGTAGTGTAAGTCGGCCCCCTCACAGGACCGAGCCGCCCGGGGCGATCCTAAGGCCGAAGAGTCTATAGGAACTCATCCTTTAAACTTCCGCATTTGATTTCGACCATCTAGGTGATTAGGGGTCTATAGTCGAGTTTGTGGAGTTTGCGGGGAGTTTAGAAGTGGTTTGAATTTCTAAAAGGCGGGTCCCAATTCTAGTCCTCTAAGATAGTCGAAAGGAAAAGCCTAAGGCTAGATCCTAAGCACTAAAAGAAGAAAGGAAGACCTCATCGAAAATGAGGTCAACAAATGGACCCCCGATAGGTGTGGTGAGCTGACGGAGCACACCGCGCGTATTGGTGTTGACCGAGCGATCAACAAAACCAACACGGATGTCAAGTGACGAACTTAGGACGAAGTAGAAGAGTTTCTGTTGGGGAGTGTCGAGTATATCTACGAAACCGGAGATTCTTGAACTCTCGGCTGGGGAAAGGAAAAGGAGGTGAATCCCAAATCACATGATGCGGGGAATTTCGACTTAGATTTTATTTTGTTTCAATTTAAGCTTTGATGTGTGAGTTTAAATTTTAGTTTGGAGTTTCGATTTAGATTGAAGTTTGTCGAAATTAATTTGAAGGATTTGATTTGAAATGAAAATTGGAATTACGAGGTTTTAGATGTAACATCTCCGACCTCGAAAGAAAATTGAATTGATTAGATTGAATCGTTGCAATGAGAAGAGATCTCGAGCAAAGCGGTGTTGGATGTAAAATCCTTAACCTCGAGAGTTTGATTTTGATGTATTTCATTGCGATAGGGAAATGATCCTAAAGCGATGCGGTCTTGGATGTAAAATCCTCGACCCAAAAGGTTTGGATTTGATGTATTTCGGTGCGATAGGAAGAGAATCCTAAAGCGGTGCGGTCTTGGATGTAAAATCCTCGACCCAAAAGTTTTGAATTTTGATGTATTTCGGTGCAATAGGAAGAGAATCCTAAAGCGGTGCGGTCTTGGATATAAAATCCTCGACCCAAAAGAGTTTGATTTTGATGTATTTCGGTGCGATAGGAAGAGAATCCTAAAGCAGTGCAGTCTTGGATATAAAATCCTCGACCCAAAAAGAGTTTGATTTTGATGTATTTCAGTGCAATAGGGAAGAATCCTAAAGCAGTGCAGTCTTGGATGTAAAATCCTCGACCCAAAAGGTTTGAATTTGGATTTGATGTATTTCAGTGCAGTAGGAAAAGAATCCTAAAGCAGTGCAGTCTTGGATGTAAAATCCTCGACCCAAAAGTTTGATTTGATGTATTTCAGTGCAATAGGAAAAGAATCCTAAAGCAGTGCAGTCTTGGATGTAAAATCCTCGACCCAAAAGTTTTGAATTTTGATGTATTTCGGTGCGATAGGAAGAGAATCCTAAAGCGGTGCGGTCTTGGATGTAAAATCCTCGACCCAAAAGTTTTGAATTTGATGTATTTCGGTGCGATAGGGAAAGAATCCTAAAGCGGTGCGGTCTTGGATGTAAAATCCTCGACCCAAAAGTTTGAATTGATGTATTTCGGTGCGATAGGGAAAGAATCCTAAAGCGGTGCGGTCTTGGATGTAAAATCCTCGACCCAAAAGTTTTGAATTTTGATGTATTTCAGTGCAATAGGAAGAGAATCCTAAAGCAGTGCAGTCTTGGATGTAAAATCCTCGACCCAAAAGTTTGATTTGAATTTTGATGTATTTCAGTGCAATAGGAAGAGAATCCTAAAGCAGTGCAGTCTTGGATGTAAAATCCTCGACCCAAAAGTTTTGAATTTTGATGTATGATCTAGAAGATCGGATTTGAGATTTGATAGAGATTGAATTTGAATTTGATTGAGACTTGAAGCACTGGAAAGATTGAATTTGGAAATTTGGAAATTTGGAAGGATGAGTTTGAACTCGATTGAAACTTGATTTAAGATTTGATTTGAAATTTGAAAGATCGAAGTTTGAAACTTGATCGAGATTGGATTTGGATTTTGATTGAGAATTTGATTTGAGATTTGGGAAGATCAAATTTGAAATTTGATCGAGAGTGGATTTGGAATTTGATTGAGAATTTGATTTTGAAGTTTGGAAGGATGGAATTTGATTTTGAAGTTTGAAAAGATTGAAATTTGATTCGGAATTTGGAAAGATTGAATTTGAGATTTGTGTTGATTTCGTTTATCTTTTAATGGTTCAAATTTTATTTTGTTGTTTATTTAATGTTCATGTGAACTTGGTGTTTGTCATTTTTCAGATTTTTTTTTTTTTAGAAAGTTTTCTTTTATTCTCTTTTTTTCTTTTACATTTCTTTGTTCGAAGTTCATTTGACTTTAATGGCGTTTCCCAATCAATTTGCACAAAAGAGGTGAAGGCCAAAAACGTGACATGGTCACTTTCATTCCAATCATGTTGAAAATACGTCGTACAACTCGATGCGGAATATATTTCATACAATCCATGTAGACTCAAAACGGATTCGTGTATGATCTTTGTTGATCCATCAAAAGAATCATCTGTCGAAAATCCATATCCGAATAGTGAGGTACATGGTCGATAACATCACCTTCCAAGCCATCCTTGGCAAGGATGCCGAGCTGGATGTACATTGGAGGTGTGATATTTCCCATGTAACTCACGGCTCGTAAGGCGGAGGTTCTCTAGCTACGGATGCGGTTGGAAATGGTAAGGTATTTCTTTGTCGTCCATCCTCCTGAAAGTAGCGAGATTCGCTCCATTGGCACCCACGGTATGCAATGCTTTGCGATATACGCTCCGTTACCTTGCGGTATCATGACGGAACCCACCGGTAAAGGTATCTTTGCTGGCCCTCGGAACTCACCGGGCCTGCTATCCGGAGGTCGGATCCGAACATGATGTTGCACTCATTCAAGAAAGAGACCGTGCGAAAGGTCGACGAAGTCGTGGTGATCGATATGTGGGGGTATGCGGTCACCCTGTTTGTAGATGTTGATAATGCGGCTATTGGGTATGCAATCTGCTGGCGGTACCCTCCATGTTATCAATCTTTTTACCATTCTCTTGATAACTAATGGCATCGGATCTACTTGCCCATGACGAAGTATTCCGGTGGGTTTCCTTTTACGTCTTCGGCAAAGTTGTAGCGACATCCGCATTGTATTGTGATTCTTCCTTTCCACCGGCATCCATCTCAGGGGTTCGAGTATGTGTTTTCCCTCGGGCGGCCTGCTCGGCCCATTCTTTTCGGATCCCGGATACGATCCACGATTCTTTGTTGTTCATACTGCGAGAATACGTCGGTGTGTAGCTCGAGGCCTTCTAGTATGTTGATTCTTCTTCCTTTAATTCTCTCGAAGTATTCGAAAGTTTTCTTTTCAACATTCGCATCCTCTCCGGCTCGTATTCGGAATGATGCTGCAGATGGCGAGGCCTTGTGACATATTGTGGGATATATGGTTCGATCCCTTCACGTTCCCACGCATACCTCGGCTCCTCGGGGATGATGCACGTCGGGACATCCCAGGGGTTGCCTCGCAACAAGGTCATGCACTTGCTTGGTGGTTCTATCCGGTGGCGTGGTAGCCTTCTTTCTTCGATCTTACGGAGATTTCCACGGTTCTTTTCGTTATTCTAGGAGGCGGCCTCCTTTCTTCGGGTTCTCGGTGAGCCGGTGTCCTTGAAATGTGAGTGCTTGGCATTAGCGAGTGTCTCGTCGCGCTGGTCCGCGGCTAGTTTTGTTAACATTTTACGGATGCGGCGATTCTTATTTCTTCGTTGCGTGGGCGTGAGAGTAGCCCTCCGAACTTCTTGAATCTCTGCGGGCGCGGCGGCAAGCACGCCCTCACTTGTAGTGACTACGGACTTCATTTTCTTGTCTTCTTCGGTGTTTGCTTTTCTTTTCTTGTTGTTGGATTGGTGGCTTGGGCCACCCACTTTCATCACTTGTCGTCGGGCAGTTCTTCTCGGTCGCTCGGGACCCGGTCACTTTCCTCGTCTTGTAGGCTGCGCGGTGCGAAATGCGAGTCGATCTCGATTATCGCTCCATCCTTCACCCTCTTTTCATCGAGTGCGAGGCTTACGCCATTCTTAAAGTTCGAGACCGACCGCCGTTCGACATTTCCCTGCGAAAAGACAAGGAGAAAGGATCGGGGGCTGTACTTAAGAACAAGAACATTAAGAAAATGTTTATTAAAGATACATTTTTTATTATTCTTATATTTTGAAATTTAACGGGAATGAAGTAGGATAAGATGAGGGAAGAGATTTTGATTTGAAAAAGAGAACAAAGGAAAACTTAATTATCATGATTTTATTTATCTTAGCACATTTTATTATTTTTGGGTTCGGACCCGACCACAAGTAATTACTTCACCAGTGTTTCTTAGGGATGAAGAATTCATTCCTTCGAAACATCGGGTAGCGTAATATTTTTTCGAAGTATCGTCAGTTGATTGGAAGCATATGTCGTTCTCCACTGGCAATTCACTAGGCTGGTAGGAACCCCACGAGTATCTTGCTTCGACCACAAACGGTCCTTCCCAGTGGGTTCGAATTTTCCTCCTATCTTGCGGTGTGCGAATAGGTCTCTTGAGAACGAGAACTAAGTCACCAACTTTGAAGGTTCTTGGGCGGACCCGGTTTGTCATGGGCTTGAACCATCTTAGCTTGGTATAGTTCTAAATTACATTTGTCTTTGCAAGTCTTTTCCCTTCGAAGCTTTCTAATTCTTCGAGTCGTAGTGCGGCGTTTTCTTCTGTCGTGATCTTATTTGCAATTGCAATTACGAGTGAAGGAAGGCTTGAACCTCTAAAGGTAACAACTGCCTCGGACCCATACACCGGAGCGTAAGGTGTAGCTTGAGTAGGGGTTACGAAGGTTGTCCGGTAGGCTATAAGGCTTCTAACAATTTCTCGTGCCAATTTCTCTTATTATCGTCCAGGGTTTTCTTTAAGATTTGAACGAGAGTTTTATTAAAAGCCTCGGCGAGACCGTTTGCTCTTGGGTAGTAAATTGTCGAGTATCGCCGGTCGATTCCGTGTCTCCGACAAAATTGTTGATTTGTGTGCTTCGAATGCTGACCCGTTATACGAGATGATCTGCGCGGCACTCCGAAACGGTAGACAACTTGGTTCTTGAAAAGCTGTAGCACGTGGTGTGCTTTCACTTCTCTAAGTGGAGCCGCCTGCACTTGGAAAAGTATCTGTAGCCGCAAGAATGAAACGATGTCCTTTCGAAGATGGTGGTTCTATCGGACCCACTATATCTGTGCCCCAACATTCAAATGGCCACGACGCAATTGTCGGGTGTAGCACATTTGGAGGTTGGTGTAGAACCACTCCGTGCACTTGGCATTGATGACAGCTCTTGGCGATTTTCATGCAGTCAGTCATCATCGAGGGCCAGTAGTACCCTAGTCTTTTAATTTTCATCTTCATCTTTGGACCGGCGGTGAGCGCCACGGAGTCACGAATGCACCTCTTTAACGATTTCACGGGCCTCGGACCCGCTTAGGCACCTTAGCCACATTTGATCAAAAGACCTTACGTATAATGTGTTGTTTATTAATGCGTAGGACAGAGTTCTTTTCTTGATACGATGGGCTAGCGACCTATCGTCCAGTAGCTTTCTGTTTGCGGGTAGTCTCATCGATGGGCGTCGCCTGATCTTACGTGTTTTACATCCTTCTTTCTGTTGATTCTTTTTCTTTTTCGATTTGTGTATCATGTCCATGTCAATTTGTGATAGGACACGACGTCCGTGAGCTGACACTTCCATTGATTCATCTTGCAAACGGGCAAATTCTTTTGCGAGACGGGCTAAAGCATCTGCTAAAGCATTCTCTTTTCTAGGAATTTTGTAGATCGTCACATTTGGAATGCTATTCAACAATTTGTATGGCATCTTGGAAGTATTGTTCGAGTCTTGGTTTAAAAATCCTGTATTGTCCGGCTGATACTGTTGAATGATTAGCTGTGAATCCCGTAGATGTTGATGTACGTTATCCCATTTGAATAGTTAATTCCGGTCCGTTATGAGGGCCTCGTATTACGCTTCGTTGTTTGTACACGGTTACGTCGAGTGGTAGGAGTATCTTAACATCCCCGCTCAGGTGTTATAAAGATTAGCCCGATTCTGCCTTGCTAGGGCCTTATCACTTGCGATTCTTCGTCTTTGTGTCTTGAAGATGCTCGGTCGAAATACAATTCCCAACGTCGATCATCGGGGTCTTCTAGGCTCATTATTTGTTCATGCGGCGGATCGTCGTTGAGAGGAGATTCGGCGGCGAAAGGGTGTCTTTGCGAGGAAGTCTGCTAAGACTTGTCCCTTTACGGCACGCGAGAGGCACGAAAGTTATATCGAATTGCGATAATATCATTGACCATGCAGCAAGTACTGCCGGAAAGTGTTGGACGAGTCATCAAGTATTGCGATGGATTAAACTTCGAAATCGAGTTGACCTTATGAGAAAGCATGTAGTGCTCGAGCTTTTGAGCGGCGAAGATCGGGGCAAACAATGCTTTTCGATTGCGGGATACCTTACTTCCGTCGGGAGTAAACGACGGCTTAAGTAGTAAAGAGCATTTTCTTTACCCTCATCATTGACACAGGCTAACGGGGCTCAGAGAAGTCGTCTAAAGCCGCGGTGTAAAGTATCGGCGATCTACACGAGGCTAGAGGCTGCTAAGACGGGAGGTGTCATTAAATATTGTTTAATGTCTTCGAAGGCCTTCGGCATTTCTCTTCCCGAATAAATTTGGCGTCCTTTTTAACTAGTGCCGAGAAAGGTGACACCTACTGACGGGTTTGAGATAAAGCGTCGAAGATATGCCGGCTTCCCTTGAAAAGATCGTAGTTGTTTTAAGGTTTTGGGAGGCGGCATTTCTAAGATAGCTTTAATCTTCTCCGGATCGATTTCAATTCCACGATGTCGGACAACGAATCCTAAGAATTTCCGGAGGTGACGCCGAAGGCGCATTTTAAGGGATTCATCTTAAGGTTAAATTGTCTTAATCGTTCGAAAACAATTCTCGAATCATACGGGTGGTTTTCCTTTACTTTGCTTTTGATGACGACATCGTCCACGTAGCATTCGACTTGATTGTGGATGAGATCATCAAAAATTCTTGTCATTGCTCTTTGGTAAGTTGCTCCTGCGTTCTTCGATCCGAATGGCATCACGGTGTAGCAAAATACTCCGATCGGCGTTACGAATCTTGTAAGCTTTTCATCTTACGGAGCCATTTTTATCCGGTTGTATCACGAAGATCCATCCATGAATGAGAATATTTCATGTGTCGAAGCAATATCGATCATCGATTACGGAATCGGTAGAGGGAATTCATCTTTTGGACATGCCTTGTTTAAATCTGCGAAGTCCACACAAATTCGATCGACCATTCTTCTTTACGGTGGCACTACGTTGGCTAGCCAAGTCGGGTATTGTTCTTCACGGACAAATTTAGCGTCTATTAGCTTTTTAACTTCGGCTATGACTTGTTGTTCGATTTCCGGACGCATTCTTACGGGACCTTGTCGGCTGGAACGAAGTAGGATCCACTCCTAGCTTATGGACTGCAACCTGCGAGGCTAATCCTGGCATTTCATCGTAGCTCCAAGCAAAGCAGTCTTTAAATTCCATTAATAACTTGATTATTTCTTCGGAGTCTTCTTTATTGAGTAAGGAGCTAACAAAGGTAGGTCTAGGCTCTTCGCTAGTACCCGAGTTAACTTCCGTTAACTCATCTATTGTAGATTTGATTTCTTCTTCGAATTACGGTGGAGCGTCTCCAATTTGTAAATCTTCGAGTTCGTACGTAGTTTCCATGCGGTTTTCATTGGATTTGCAAGTGACAACCAAGCAAAATTCGGTATCGTCAGCTGACCCTGCTTGTGCCGAATCCGAGTCCATACTTTGAATTGGGAGGACGGCCGGAGTTATTCCATAACTTTTCAAAATGTTGTGATTGGCCTTTTGTCCATTGTCGAGGTAAGAAACCACGTTGAATTAAATTTTGAACACGGGGAGAGTACCACTCGAAAGGTAATTCCATTAATTCGATGAAGTGACATCTTCGAATTGTACATTATTTTCGAGTTTTGGAGGAAGAAGCACCACGGTAGAATTTGATCGGCTTTGCACCGATCACTACGTACCTCTTTGACCTCCATACCCTCGATCTTATTAGAATGGATCGGAGTTAGGGTCATAGTATGTACGTAGTGGTTAATCTTCTCGTACATTGATTTGTATTCTTCGTTCTTTTCATCTTCGAGGGAGATCTTGTATTGCGGCTTCTTTCGACTTATTGTTGCTGCTTCTTGCTTGATTTCTTTTTCTTCTTCGGAAGCTATCATCCCAATCAACATTGATGGTTGGTTTCTTACGTCCGATTGTCCTAGTGTCTCTACCACGGCCTCGTCCCCGGCCTCGACCTCGGATGCGAGTTGTGGAGAAACCTTCACCATCTCGCGGAAGGGAGTGGTGAGTGAGCTGTTGGACTAGAACTTCGAGGTTCTTCGTTGTCCTGAACTTTCTTTGCTTTATTTGTTACGGTATCTACTGGAGAAGATTGTTTTCTTTGGCGGTGCATAATAAGCTGCATCTTCATGGATTCCAATTTCATGTACGGAGAATGGTTGTAAGTCTCCTTTGATGCCTTGTTCCCCTCCATCGTAATATTTGATGCAGCGATGCGAGAGATGATGGTACCATCCTGTTTTCATGTATCCATGGTCGGCCGAGTAGAGCGTTGAACGACGTTTCGAATCGATTATATGAAATTTTGCGGTTGTCTTTGCTAAATCACCGGTCTTCATCGGTAGCGTTATTGACCGAGGGCTCTTTCTCCTTTACGGTTGAATCCTCTTAATAACATTTTGTCGGCCTCGAGCTCGCGAGCATCGATTTCCAAGTATGCTTAGTGTTCGAAGACTCATTATATTGATTGATGCTCCTGGATCCACCAATACTGCGGAGAGCGTAAACTTCCCGATTGTAAGCTGAAATGTACAACGGTCGGTTGTGATCTGCTGTCCCAAGTAGTAGGTCATTGTACGTGAAGGTAACACCTCGTTGTTCCTTTAACGAGCAAACCTCATCCAAGGAATCTCCAGGCCATTTGAGCTAAGCGAATTTCCGGATCAAGTAAGGCCTTGATCAGAGCTTCTCTCATCTCCTTTGATAAGATGAGAGCATCGTAGATGCTCAGTTTGGCCGGTAGTTTCCTAAGATGGGCTAGCACGTTGTAGTCCACTTTGTTCTCCTGTGTCTCGGCTTCTTCTCGAATGGGTATGTCTTCTGTCGGGGTTGGTTCTTCTTGAACAACCACAGCTTTCCTTTGTCTTTTGGACCCATTCTTGGAGGTAGAACTTTTCCACTTCTTAGGTTGACTTCGTAATTTCTTCGAATCTAGTATTGAGTTTGTCGGTGTCTCCTCCTGAATCGGAATGAGCTGGCTCTTACGGATTATCTTCCAAATCCGAAGGCTCTCAACTGCTATTGTAGCTGGAGCTCCTCGAAACTCACGAGATAGATCCGTTGCTTGTTGAGCTCTCGTAGCCTCCTTGATGGATGCCTTCTTCGTCATTGTGATCGTCGAGATCTTGTATGATTTGAGAATTGTTGTTGGTATCGAAATCGACGCTCGGATTGTCGCTAGTTACGTAATCGTTAGAAACGGTCAAACGTAGCCAACGCCATCACCCTTATCATTATATGATCCCACGGAAGTGAGCGAGATAATCATACAAAATCGAGAGGTTCGAGGGATTTCTCCCCGAATCGGAAACAACTATCCTAGGATAAGCGACCACTAGTCCAGCCTTAGGAGTCTCGGTCCCCTCTTCTTCGTCGATTTTCTTCTTCTCTTCGATTTTCTCTGTCGAGGTGGTTCTTACATCGCGAGTGATAGTACCGGCTTAACGGGTCTCGAACTACGAATTGAAGCTCGCACCGAAGCGGTTCGGATGTTGTCTAAAATCTTCTTCGAAGATCTCGTCGAGCGGTAGTCCATCCATCGTCGGTTGCATAGGGATCCATCGGAATGACGGGATCGGTTGAGATAACATTGACGGAACCTCCTTTACGGGGTTCCTTCATGTACTCCTTCGGGATTGTTATATTTCCTTTCCGAAGGTTGTCGTTGAGCCAACTTTTGAAGGTAATGCGGTCTTCATCTTGTGCCCGAGCATCCGATGGTAGGGGCGAAAGTTGGGATCACCTTTCTTGTTGACTTCCTACGGTCTTTTGGGCTCTGGCAGTTGGAAATACGGAGTTTTCATTAAGCTACGGAACATCTTTGATACTTGCTTCATTTTTGAACGGATATTCTCCGCTCGAAGCTCCCTCGATGTACGTTGCGGACGAGACGGTTGTTCATCTTGCGGAGACGGCGATCATTTGGACCGGGAGTTCTTGGTAATTTTGTTGTGGTTGCTTGCGGCCGTTACGGTGGTATTTGCATCGGTTGTTTGCCTTTGTCAATTGCTTGCAGCGACCCCGGATTTCTTTTCGAAAGTCTTCACCGGCTTACCTTGTCAGTCTTGTCGGCAAAACTTAATTGCTTCGCCTCTTCTTGCAAGCTTCGGCCTTGCTTAACAACTTCTCAAAAGTCTTAATAGTGAATCCCTTGAGGAGAAGTCTTATCGGGCCGTGAATGCTTTTAAGCGAGATGTCGACTGCATGTTGTTCTTGCGGTTGTGGTTCACACTTCATACTTAAATTTCTCCATCGAAGTATGTAATCCACTAGAGTTTCATTCGGCCTTTGTTTCTCTACCACTAAATCACACTATAGTGATGTGGTGCGAGCTCCGACGAATCGCTTAATGAAGAGGCTCTCTAGCTGCGAGAATGTCTTTACTGAATCCGTTGGGTAATTGCGCATACCGGTCGAAGGCGATTCACGACGGACTGCTAACGGAGCTGTCGGAAGAGTAGCGCATCGCTCCGCCGGCATTGCAACAGCGCGGCACGAAAGTGTGCGACATCTTGTCGGGGGTTCCGGTTCCGTCGAAGGTCTTAAACGAGAGGTGGTACGAAGCCCTTTGGGTATTGGACGGCGTCGAATTCTTCGGGTAAGGTCTGCCGTCCGAATAGATGTCCCGTTCTTCGATTGTGCTAGGGCTTCTCGCACTTGCTTTGTTCTACAAGTTCTTGATATCCTTTTCGGGGATCATACTTTGTGTTGTATCCTTTTTCAGTTGGTCGTCCCCATTGACGGATGTAATCTCCTTTCCTCCGTCTACGATGTGAATGACTTACGGGGGTGTCTCTCTATGTGGTTGTACTTGACTTTGGAGAGTGGCTAGAGCTACGGCCATCTCTTCCATCCTCTTCGCCATTTGAGCGATCGTGTCGTCCTTTTCACGAAGGCTTGTCTCTTCATCGGTTCAGGCTCCTCTCTTCTGCTGGTGCGAGGAGCACCTTGAGAAGATGATGAAGCTCGTGTCTCAACCATGTTGATTTGCATATTCGTTGTCCATGAATTCCGATGAGTCGATCTCATCTCCGAACTTTTCTTCTCTTTCTTTTGCCAACCGTCGGATGTCGGTTCTCGGCTTTTCCATGGCATCTTCTAGCGGAGCTTTACGTGTATCTTTGTGGTTGTCATGCGATGGTTGCCGGGTCCTTTTCACGAGTCCCCTTCATCGCGGTAGCACTTTCTTCGGATTCCGGCCTCTGGCGAGACTTTCTTTCTCGGAGCTGCTTGTTTCGGTCTCAAGTTGCCCGTAGTGGGACGCCGCACCATCCTTCTAGCGGCGAAGGTCTATGACCGAGATGGTCGCATCGGCCGAATGCTTTGGAAGGTGGTATCCTCCCTAATACTGTAACACGATACTACGACGGGCGGGCTAGCCTTCATTCTCTTGCTTGGCTTTTCTATCATGACGGCGGGTTCTACTCGGGGCCCGAGACGGGATTTGAGCGGCACCGCCACTATCCTTCGTAGAATTTCCGACACGGGGCGAGTTTTCCTTCTTCGCTAGCTTTTCTACCAAAGTTTGCGGTCGAGCGAACGGCGTAGTTACGATTCTTTTCTTGCGGCTATCGTTGTAGTATGCGGGTCTGTGGTAATGTGGCGGCAATCTTTCGAACATTCTCTTCATCCTCTGCGGCGGAGAGGGGATGGAACCTGCTTCCTCCCGAAAGTGGTATGTAGTCGGGCGGTGGTGTATATTACGGTAGCGGTGTATATTCGGCAACTACGGAATTTCCTCCGGGAAGGCGACCTCGGCGGCTACGGCTTCCACGGCGATCCTTCTATTTCTATTTCTTCTTTGGGTCTTTGTCGGCGAAGGAATCTTCGAGCTGGACCCGATTTCGAAGACGAGAAGGTCTTACGGGAAGATCCGTACCCTCCGCGGTAACGGGTTTATCATAGTTACGGATTCCTTTCCCCTTTGATTTGGCGAAGTCGGGGTAGGTGCGGAAACAAGCTAGACCGAGTGGGGGTAGTGAGAACGGTCCTCTGCGGACGGCGGTACTCCTCCTGAGTCGGGACCCTTTGCGGGGAGGAAACTCTTGGGTCGACCTGAGGTTGAACTCGAGCGGTGGTTCCTCGGCTTCGGATACCTTGTTCGTCGGTGCGAAGAGGAGACGTCGGTGACTTTGACGTTCGTGTTTTCGAATCCACTGTCCCGAATCGGATGACCCCATTGTCGGGCGGTTCATCCTTATAGACGGCGAAGTCCGGTCCGTTGGTGAAGGAGAAAATCGGTTTCGGGGCTTCCATTTCGCGAGGTAGATTCGGATTTGTCGGTCCCGAGTTATGCTTCTTTTCTTTAGGACGAAAAGAGAATTGAAAAGAGTCAGAACGCATTCTTTGTTCATGTATTTATAAGAAGGAATTATTTGTTAAAAGAATCACTTATTAGAGGGTTTGTTTATTTAGAACGGAATGTTCGAAAGGTGTAGAGAAGGTAAGGAATCCGATTCGAGAAGGAAAAGAAAGTCTTAAGCAAGACTTCCCGACTCGAAGGATCACTCTGAACTAACACTTATTGGGGGTCCACCCCGCCTCGGAAATGAGGTAAAAGGATCTCGGAACCTCTCTGTTTAGGGGTGTTTAAACGGTGGCTCCTAAATCCGAGAGAATGTTGGCTATACTTGTTCGAGATAGAAATGAACATAGTATTCCAACGGAAAGAAGGAGTAGTTTGATCCATTAGGGACATGGATACACTACCGATTTTTGAAAACGAGAATTATTTGATTATAATGGAGAGAGGAATTCTCCACGGTGAGTCACTAGAAATTGTCGGCATTATTTTTAGGTTGTATTGTATTTTAAAAGGGGGTCGCCTAACGAAGTTGTCGGCGAATTTAAATTTTAAATTTAATTTAAATATATATAATTTAGAAAGTAGTATTTGATTTTGAAAATAATTTTTAAATTTGAAAGTTTTAAGATATGAGATTAAGCCGATCTCGCATCCCCGAATAGTTTATATAAACGAGCACCGCACCACGAGCCTAGTATATCTATCCACTAAGGATAGACACCTTTGCTTGATGGTGGGGCTCGATCAAATAAACTAGAAGTTTTGTGACATCCGTTTGGTTTGCGAACCAATTTTATAAGCCGACAAATTCCCTGCTTAATATGAAAGTATCGAAACGGGGTTTATATTACACAGGTTCTTTAAAATTCCACTATAAGGGCAAGCCCTATAGTTAATTACATCTTAAGTGACGGGAATCACCTAAGAAAACTCTCGATAATAATCAATAATGCTGCTCAAGAATTTGAAGTTTAAGGTTTTCAAAGATTGAATTTTGGAATTTCAATAGGGAATGGATCAAATTTTGGAACATTTTGTTTTGTGAATCCAAAGGAAGAGAGGTAGGAGAAATCAGCTGATTCGAAGTGAACTTCGATAATTTCCGACTATCACTATTGTTTGTCTTGAATTTAGGAAAGTCCTAATGTTTATTTGATATTTCGATCTTGCCGATTTCAATTAATTAGGGCTTATATTTGTATGATAAAATCAAACAAATAGCACTAGAAGATGTGAGGGTTTATTGTCGTATCGGACGACTACCTCGGAATCCTAAGACCGGTTAGGGCTTAATTTGCAATGCAAATGCCTAACGAAGAGTTGAGGATTTATGTTGCACTTAGGCGAAGCTACCTCGAAGTCCTATGGCTTGGTTGTTTTAATTCTAGGAAAGTTTTCTTCGAAGTAGACTCGGAGTTTCTGCGATGACGATGGTCGTCTTTGCCCACCATGCTCCGAGCTCCTTGTTGTTGCAGAGGTTTAGTTTTAGAAATCATAAATCGGGAGTTGAGAAAAGTGTTTTGGTTTAGAGAAAATCTTAATTTCCGAGTGTTTTTTATGTTTTATTTAAAACAAATCTTAAAGTTGATTATAACGACACGGTTAAGATCCCACGGTTCCATCCTTCAGGCATCATTATTTTTATCGGATTCACTTAGTCCGGATGAATTTGCTAAACTCAATTGAATGAGTTCCACACTTTCATTTAGACCAGTGGGAAATCCAGTTAGCGACACGTAGGTTACATCATCAGAGGTATTCCAGATCATCCGACGGGACGTTTTAATTTAGTTGTAATTGTAGTTTTGTGTTACGTTTGTGATTAAATTTTGAGTTGTTTTATATTTTGAAATGTTGTGGCGGTGAATTTTATCTTGCGATGACTTTTAACTTAATTTTGGTTTTCGGTTTTAGGGACTATCCTAAAGGTGTGGGTTTTCATGCAACGGTTGTTTTATCATGCGAGAAAAATAAATGCATTTGCATGATAAAGTAAATTGCTAGAAAGTAAATTGCAATAAAATAAAATAAAAGCGTACTGGAGGGTCTTCCCGTCATTCCAAGCTGCACTTAAAACTCAATTAGAATATTTAAGCAAGTTCCTAGGTAAAGCTAAGGGAAAGGTTATGGTTTTCTACCAAATTCCTAATCCTATAGCTAGTCATCTCTCTATGACGTCTAGGTTCTTTGTGTTTTGGTTTGAAGGACGATTTTCTTCATCGAAAGAATAGTTAACCCCGATTGTTCTTATAAATGTCTATCATATTGAGGAAGTGCTTAAGAGGAATCTTAAACATCTTTTCGATATTTCTAGGATTGTTTTAAGTCCGAATGAATTTAATTATACAAATGAATTAATCGTCAAGAATTTCAAGTTTTATTGTTATCTTGCTCGGTGAACTAGGACATTTGAATATCACTATAAGTGAAGTAACATTTCATTTAATGTTACAGTTTAGGAGTTATGATAACTAAAACTTTCGAGGGTAAATTGGTATTGAAATGATTTGATTTAAGTTAAAGGGTTTAAATTTGGAATAGTGTTCAAGTTGTTTTATATTTAATTTAATTTAATTTAATTGAGTTTGATTTAATTTAACATAGTTCAATTTAATTTGATTTGGTATTTAATTAATTTGATTTGATTTAATCTAATTTAATTATTTAATTTAATTTAATTTAATTGTTTATTTAATTTAATTTAATTTAATTATTTAATTTAATTTAATTTAATTTAATTTAATTGATTTAATTTAATTTAATTTAATTGTTTAATTTAATTTAATTTAATTTAATTTAATTTAATTTAATTGTTTAATTTAATTTAATTTAATTTTAATTTAATTTAATTTAATTTAATTTGTCTTAATTTAATTTAATTATTAAATTTAATTTAATTTTAATTTAATTTATCTTTAATTTACTTTATTTTTAATTTTAATTGAAATTTTTGAAAGAGTTTAATAATTTGACTTTAGTTTAATGATTAAGTCTTTTAATATTTTGAATTTGAATTATCATTTTAATTAAGAGTTGAATATTAATGAGATAATTAATTTAGGGATTTTTAAATTAAAGAATAAATCTCTTCCTAATAATATCCCTTATTTTAATAATTCCGATTTTATTATTCTTCCAAATTTAATCGATTATTTAATTAAGGTTTTAATTATTTTAAAATTGCTTAATGGGTTTCTACCCTTTAATCATTTAAATTTCAATCATCCAAATCAGATTAGGATCAAATATTTTACTTGTTAAATTTTTATTAAACCTAAAGTTTTAATTAAGGATTAAAGATTCTAATTACCATTTTACCCTTTAAGCTTAATAATTTCATAACTCACTAAATTGAACTTAAATGAACTTGAAATTTTTATGTGACTTCACTCATATGTCGATAAAGACATGAGAGGAGAAAATGTGATTTTTCTGTATTTAATTTATTTATATAATTATTTTTGGTAGAAAATAGAGATTTTCAAGGAAAATTTGATAACATGACCAAAGGAAAGTTTCTGTCCTTAAGAAAATTAGGGGACATTCACTAATGACCGAGAGAAGCACTTGGACTAATTTTGGTGATTTTTTGAATTATATTATTTTTATTATAATTATTTTGAGTTTTGGAGTGTTAATTAATTTAAAAATAAAATAAATGTTGAAAAATGAATTTTATATTTTTCAAAAATCTCTCTGATATCAAGGAAACCAGAGAATCAAATTTTGCAATTTTCTGATTTTTCTATGATTTATAATAATTATTTTAGTGAAAATGCTAGAAAATACATTTTTTTTAATTTTAAAATTACCCTAGGGCTTTAAAATTCAATATCTCACTAAATAGACCTAGGAAAAATGTGGGGTTTGTTCCTAAGTGATTAAAATTCAAAATGTGACATTTTGGTGAATTTTATTATTTTTGTGATTTTTATTATTTTTAATTATTAAAAATATTAAAATATTATTAAAAATTAACTTTTTTAGAAAATTGAAATTTTAATTTTCTTAGGTTTCCCTGATATCAGAGAGGCTCCAAAACCAATTTGGTGAATTTTTAAAAAGTATTTTAAAAGTTATGAATTTTTAAAGTTTAAAATGGCTAAGTGGCTTAATTAACTTGATTAGTGGGGCTAACCAAGTCAATTGACCTCAAATTTTTATGGTGGATTCCTCTGATCCTAAAGGTCAGTGGAGAATTGATTTCAAGTCAATTTGATGCCTGGTTAACTCTAATTAATTAAAGACCTATTTTGGGTGTTTAAGCCGATTAGGGTTAATGCGAGTGAACTTAACTCAAGTCTATTTTTCCTAGAGTTCTCTGGTCATAAGGAACATCACCAAATATTTCTAGAATTTATTTCACAACATGCTAATTTTTGGAATTAAAATACTCAAAACAGTGACATGCATTTGAAAAATAAATAACTTCTCATGAGAGATGGCCTACGACCTTGGAAAATTCAGGGAATGTTCCCGAGTTCGGAGGCTTAGAACCCTATGGTCTCATGCCATGGTGAATTGTATACATGCATGGAGAATTAAATGTATGCGAGAGAGTAAATAAATCATAAAAAATAAAATACTTAATGAAATTAAATGATTTCTTTTCACATTATTCTCCTACGTTCATTGAGCGAGAGGGTATTTTTATTTTATTTTTGTGATTTTTCTACACAAAGATATGGATTTTTGAAGTTTAGGGAATTAAATAAATAAGAAAATACCCTAATTTTCTATTTATCCACGCGGCGCCGGCGCATCCTCGGCGACTCACGAAGGCCGCGCGGCGCGCTCCCGTTCGACGCCGCCACCTGAGTCGGCGGCCGGGGCCCCGCGGTTCTCGCACGCGTTTCTGGTCGAGCGCCGATCCGGCCGTTCGTCCGCGCGTGTATTGAATGGACGGCATCCGTTCATCGTCCCCGAGTGTCCTCGCCAGATAGCCGTCCACACTAAATCCCTAATATCTCGCTCGATACTCGATGGATTTTTATGTTCTTATGCTCTATGGATTCGTCTTGAAGAGACGAACACATCTATACGGCTAACATGCATTGGAACTAAGGCATTTGAAATGAGAGAATCTTCAAAAGCTCGGGATGAAGAGTTAGCTCGTACCTTGGCTCGGAGAAGTGTGGCTTCGATCGAGAGTTGTTGCACCTTCGATTGGGTCTATGCAAGCTCCGGATGAAGTCTCTGAGTGCAGTGAGATTGTACTGGATATGATTTCGACCAAGCCCGATCACAAAGCTTGGAGAGTTGGAGCAAGTGGGTGGCTTGGAGATGGGGCTTTTGGTGGTGGACACCTTCCCTTGGTACAGTGAAGGTGTAGAGCCAATCAGTTTGGGAATTGGCTCCGTTGTGGAGAAGTGTCTGGTTTTTGGGCTAAAGTTTGAGCTCGAAATTGGGCTCGGCTAGAAGGAATTGGGTGGAATTCGGTGGGGATCGGGTGCTCTATGTGTAGAGAGTGATGCGGAGTGATTTTAGCGAAGTTTCCTTAAGGTTTTTGTTTCGGCACCTCTCGTGGCCGAGAGGGGTGGAGTTTAAATAGGAGAGGGTGGAAGGCCTCTCGGAGGGAGTTAGGGCTTGGGATCGAGTTGCTACGGTGAGGAGAAGATCGGCCATGGTGACCACTGGGCATGGGGCGGCTCGGCGAAGTGAGAATTTCAATGTTGGCTCACATGTGAGCTCTCGGCCATGGTGTTTTCGGCGGCTCGGTGGCCGGCCGGCCGAGCGATGGTCACCATCTTGGTCGGGTGGGTCGGGGGCTGGGGTTTAGTGTAGGCGATTGAGGTTTGACATGTGTAAAGGAGTTTGATTTAAATGGAATGGGAGAAGGCTCACTTTGGCTTGGTTTGGGTCGACCCACCATTTTGGGCTTGGTGCACCCTTCCAAGCTACGATTTTTGGTGAGGGAATCATTTAGGTCGGCTTAGAAGGAGTGGTGAAGTCTCCATCCATGATGAGGTGGCTAAACATGGTTTAGTGTGTGACATGATTAAGGTAAAAAAGGGTTAAAGGAGGTTTAAGAAAGAACCCCCTCTTCTTGCCATAAATGGGCTAATGACAAGTCAAAGCCCTCATGGCTTCATGTGGCTTGAGAATGGCTTGTTCATGGCTTCATTTGGCTTGGGAAAAGGTTGATTTGTTTCATGAAAAGGGTTTTAAGAAATTTTTTGGTAATTTGATGGGAATTTGGATGAAGCTTCATTTGGGATAATTCAATGATGATTTTAGGACTTAGGTAATGGATTTAATTAAATGGATGACAAATGGAGATGTCATGTGGGCTTTAGGGTAGATTTGGGCTTTTGAATTTTGAAGGAAATGGGCTTTTAAGAAGGTTTAAGGGAAGTGGGCTTTTAAGTTTAAGGATGTGTTCATGGATGGGAATTTTTGTAGAAGTTTGGGCCAAATAGTTGTTGGTTTTGGTTTAGGGATGTTTCATGAATAATTTGAAATAGATTTAAGGTGGTTTGGGTTTGAATTGGGTTGAATTTGGGTTTATTTGGTAAATGGGCCAATGTAGGTCAAATTAGGCTAACTTGGGCCAATGTTGGGCTAGGGTTGAAATTGATGTAAAATAAATGTTAAGAAATGTTTATGGGAGTGTTTCAAAGAGGTTTTGGCTTTGGTTGGGTTTTAATTTTGAGGTTTGGGCCTATTTGGGTTAGATTTGGGTTTAGGTCGAAATTGGGCTTTTTGATTTTGGGTTGAATTTGAGTGGGGTTTGGGTCAAAATCTTGGGCAAATCATGTTAGTGTTTTGTTTATGAGGATGTTAAGGAAGGTTTAGAAAAGATTTGGGGTTAATTGGAGTTGAATTGGGTTAGTTTGGGCTAAGTTTGGGTCATGGGTCCAAATTTGGGCTTTAAGGCCCAAAGTGAAATTGGATCCAAATGTCAATCAAATTGGACTTGGATTTGGTCTAAATTGGTATTGGGAATGTTGAATTGAAGTTTAGAATTGAATTGGACCAGAATTTGGGTCAATTGGATAGGTTTGGTTTAACATTGGGTTCACTTTGGGTTAAAATGGGTCGATTTGGGGGTTTTGACAAAAGTAGGGTAAATTGATAAAATTGGCCCATGGTGTAGTTGGATAAAATGAAATTGGGAATATTTGGGATTTCCTGGAATTTTCTGGGAATTTTTTGAATTTTTGGATTTTTAGGCCAAGAAGGGTATTTTGGGTTATTTGGAGGGTATTGGGAGGTTTTCTTGGAATTTTTGGTATTTTTGGGTATGGACGATCAATTTGAGTGATGTGGAGGTGTTTGGGATTGATTTTGGAAAATTTTAGGTAATTTGGAAATTTTGCAAAAATTTGGGTAATTTCGAGGGTTTTGGGTAGGTTTAGTAGGTGTAGGGTCCGGGGGTCGAAAATTGAAAATTTGGGAAATTGAAGATTGGGTGAATTTGAGTGGGGTGAAATCATTTTGGTTGAGCCATGAAGCCATTTCAAGCCCATATGAGCCATGAAAGGACTCATTTGAGGCATTCA
>JAKZJZ010001103.1:0-31651 GCA_022702705.1 Papilionanthe hookeriana x Papilionanthe teres | reverse complement strand
TGATGTAAATGGTAGTAAACCGTCTTCGAGATAGTCCTATTTGATGCAAATTTTGTTATAGGATAGTCAATCTTAGTCGAGTCAAAAGGGATGATAGATATAAAGCTAGCATTATCGACCCCAACAAGTTGATGCAAAAGCTGGATATTCCAAGTGTGATCCCGCTAAACATCGGACACAAGAAGATCGTCGTTAGCATACGGTCCAGGAATAAAATGAACCGGAGACCAAATATCATGCCAAAATGATACGTTATCATTGCCCAAGTCCCAGTAAATAAGGTGTTTAGCCTAATCCCTGCAAGATAAGATTCGCTTCCACATTCTAGAATCACCCTTCCTCCAAACAATGAGAGAAAGCTGACGATTCCTGCAATATTTATCATGCATAAAGGAAGACCATAACGAATCATGCTTACGAAAATTGAGCCAATGTTTGAATAAATTAATCTCAGCAATGTGGTGAAGTTGTTTGAATCCCAAACCACCGGCAGTGGTAGGTTGACATACTTTCTTCCAAGAGTACAACTTTTTACCAGAGTACGTGCCCGCCCAATGAAATTTATTAAAGCATTTCTCAATAATTTTTTGAGTGGTAATCTTAACGGGCAGGACTTGTAAACCATACAACACCAGGCTCTAAAGGATACTCTTAAGGACAGTAATACGACCACCAAAGGATAAGAACTTATTTTTCCAATCAAGAATGCAGTTCTTAATTTTTTCAACAACCTCATCAAATTGAGTTTGCCTCATCCTACCCTTAAGTAAATGAACTCCCAAATACTTTAAGGGAAGGGTGGAAATAGCAATCCCAGTGTAGTGAGTAGCCTAGAAGGATTTCCTACCATCGACAGAGTTCCCAAAATATAAATGACACTTGGTAGCGTTGAAATGTAACCCGGAAATAGCTTGAAAGTCCTCCAAAAATTGGAAAATTTTCTTAATAGAAACCTTGGAAGCGTTAGAGAAAAGGACGACGTCATCCGCATAAGCTAAATGGGAAACCAACACGATAGATTTAGAAGCAAAATGGAGATCCGGCCTTTAACGAAGAGGTCATTTAAGAGACGAGAAAAATAATCAAAAATCAAAATGAAAATAGTGGGAGAAAGAGGGTCGCCTGCGCTAATCCCACGGCCACATCGAAGTATCCTTGAACCTAACCATTAATAAGGATGCTATAAAGATTGGAATGAAGCCGGTTGGAAATAAGTAAACAAAAGGGGATAGGAAAACCCCTAGCCCTGAAAACACCCAAAATAAAATCCCAACTCATAGAATCATAAGCTTTGCGGATATCCAATTAAGTCACCATATTGCCCCCCTACATTTTTTATCAATCTCGTGGATCATCTCTTGAGCTAACATGATATTATCAGTGATCCCTCTAACTTGGATAAAAGCCGACTGATAAGGAGATATAAGAAGGTGAAGGTGAGGTTGCAACCGTTTCAAAATAATTATATATATATAAATTTATTTAATATTATTTTTTATTTTTGATATTTTAAGTATTGTATATTATTTATAAATATAATTTAATTATAAAAATACTTAATAGTTAAACACATTATAAATAAATAAATAAATATTTGTATATATATATATATATATATATATATATATATATATATATATATATATAAATTTATAAAATATTATTTTTTTATTTTAAATATTATAAGTATAAGCATATTATTAATAAATATAATTTAATTATAAAAATATTTACTAATGAAAAAAATTATAAATAAAAATATATACAGTGTATATATAAATATATATAAATATATATATATATATATATATATATATATATATGTATATATATATATATATATATTTATTTAATATTATTTTTTATTTTAAATATATTAAGAATAGTATATTATTTTTAAATAAAATTTAATTATAAAAATATTTAATAATTAAATAAATTATAAATAAAAATACATATATATAGGTATGTATAAATATATATATATATATATATATATATATATATATATATATATATATATATATATATATATATATATATATATATATATATATATATATATATATATATATATATATATATATATATTATTATTTTTCTTATTTTAAATTTTTTAAGTATAGTATATTATTTATAAATATAATTTAATTAAAAAAATAATTAATAATTAAATTTTATATATATATATATATATATATATATATATATATATATATTACTTAATATTATTCTTTTATTTTAAATATTTTAAGTATAGTATATTATTTCTAAATATAATTTTATTATAAAAATTTTTAATAGTTAAATAATTTATAAATAAATAAATATATATGTGTATAAATAAAGAATATATATATATATATATATAATTTTACATAATATTATTTTTAAATTTTTTAAGTGTAGTATATTATTTATAAATATAATTTAATTATAAAAATATTTTATAGTTAAATAAACTATAAATAAAAAAATAAATATATGTATTTCTAAATATATATATATATATATATATATATATATATATATATATATATATATATATATATATATATATATATATATATTTATAAATACATATATATGTACGTAAAAATTTATATAATATTAGTTTTTTATTTTAAATATTTAAGTATAATATATTATTTTTAAATATAATTTAATTATAAAAATATGAAATAATTAAAAAAATAATAAATAAATAAATAAATAAATAATATATATATATATATATATATATATATTTATATAATATTTTTTTTATTTTAAATATTTTAGGTATAATATAATATTTATAATTATAATTTATTTATAAAAATATTTAATAATTAAATAAATTATAAATAAATATATATATAGGTATATATAAATATATTTATATATATACACATATATTTATTTATATAATATTATTTTTTATTTTAAATATTTTAAGTATAGTATGTTTTTTTATAAATATAATTTAATTATAAAAATAATTAATAGTTAAATAAATTATAAATAAAAAATATATATAGTTATATTAATATATATATATATATATATATATATATATATATATATATATTTATATAATATTATTTTTTTATTTTAAATTTTTTAAGTGTAGTATATTATTTATAAATATAATTTAATTATAAAAATATTTAATAGTAAAATAAATTTTAAATAATTATATATATATATATATATATATATATATATATATATATATATATATATATATATATATATATATATATATATATATATATATATATATATATATATAGGTATAAATAAAGTTATATAAATATACAATTTTATTTAATAAATTTTTTTATTTTAAATATTTTAAGTATAGTAAATTATCTATAAAAATAATTTAATTATAAAAAAATTAATAACTCAATAAATTAAATATATATATATATATATATATATATATATATATATATATATATATATATATATATATATGTCGGTATATAAATATCCGTATATATATATATATATATATATAAATTTATTTAATATTATTTTTTTATTTTAAATATTTTAAGTATAATTTATTATTTAAAAATATAATTTCATTATAAAAATATTTAATAGCTAAAAAAATTATAAATAAATAAATAAATAAATATAGTATTTTAAGTATAAATATTATTATTTTTTAAATATTTTAAGTATAGTATATTATTTATAAATATAATTTAATTCTAAAAATATTTAATAGTTAAATAAATTATAAATAAATTTATATATATGTGTATATATAAATATTTATATTTATATATATACGTATATTTATATTTATGTAAAATTATTTTTTATATTTTAAATGTTTTAAGTATAGTATATAATTTATAAGTAAAATTTAATTATAAAAATATTTAATAGTTAAAGTAACTTATAAATAAAAAAATATATATAGCTATATATATATATATATATATATATATATATATATATATATATATATATATATATATATATATATATATATATTTAATATTATTTTTTTATTTTAAATATTTTAAGTATATTATTTTATTTGTAAATATAGTTTAACTATAAAAATTTTTATAGTTAAATAAATTATAAATAAATTAATATATATGTGTATATATAAATATATATATATATATATATATATATATATATATATAAATTTTTATAAATTTATTTTTTTATTTTAAATAATTTAAGTACAATATATTGTTTATAAATATAATTTTATTATAAAAATTTTTAATAATTAATTAAATTACAAATATAAATATATATATATATATATATATATATATATATATATATATATATATATATATATATATATATATATATAATATTATTTTTTTAAATGTTTTAAGTATAGTATATTATTTAGAAAAAAAATTAATTATAAAAAAAATAATAATTAAATAAACTACAAATAAAAATTTATATATAAATATATATATAGACAAATATAATTTAATTATAAAAATATTTAATAATTAAATAAATTATAAATAAATATATATAAAATATATAGGTATATATAAATATATATATATATATACATATATATTTAAATTTATTTATTATTTTTTTTTATTTTAAATATTTTAAGTATAGTATATTATTTATAAATATAATTTAATAAAAAAATATTTAATAGTTAAATAAATTATAAATAAATAAATATATATACGTATATATATATATATATATATATATATATATATATATATATATATATATATATATATATATATATATATATATATATATATATATATATATTTATATACGGATAGATATATAAATTTATATAATATTATTTTTTTACTTTAAATATTTTAAGTATAGCATATTATTTATAAATATAATTTAATTATAAAAATATTTTTTAATTAAAAAAATTATAAATAAATTTATATATATATAGGTATATATAAATATATATTTATATATATATAAAAATTTATTTAATATATTTTTTTTATTTTAAATATTTTAAGTATAGTATATTATTTTTAAATATAATTTAGTTATAAAAATATTTAATAATTAAATAAATTATAAATAAAAATATATATATGGTGTATATATATATATATATATATATATATATATATATATATATATATATATATATATATATATATATATATATATATATAATTTTATTTTTTATTTTAAATATTTTAAGTATAATATATTATTTATAATTATAATTTAATTATAAAATTATTTAATAGTTAAAAAATGATAAATAAACAAATATATATATATATATATAGGGTTGTCAAAAAAGCTCGTTGCTCGCGAACAGTTCGTGTTCGATTCGCCAAGAAGTTTGTGTTCGATTCGTTCGATACACAAATAAGACGAACACGAACAATTTTTTTCTTTCGGTTTGTTAAACGAACCAAACATGAATAGTGATGTATTCATTCGTGTTCGGTTCGTTATTGTTCGAAATATAAAATAATTTAAATAATTATATATAAAAAGTTTATGATATTTTAAAAATAATTATATATTATAAAACTTTATCATATTTTAAATAAATAAACTTCTATAAATTATAATATATGATAAATTATTAATAACAATAATAATATTATAGTATTAATTATATTAATATAAATATTATAATATTATAATTAATAAACTATACTATATATTAAAATAAAACCCTAAACAAAACCCTAAACTCCTTATTCAGTTTGCTTCATTTTAAGGATATGGATTACCTGATGTGTACTGAATACCTTATCAGTTTGCTTCATTTTGAGGAAGTATGCTATCAATGCTAGGACTGTCAAAAAATTCGTTGTTCGCAAACAGTTCGTGTTCGGTTCGCTAGGAAGTTTGTGTTCGATTCGTTCGATAAGCAAACGAGATGAACACGAACAACTTTTTTTGTTCGGATTGTTAAACAAACCAAACACGAACAGTGACGTGTTCGAACATTTCAAACACAAACACTAGCTTTGTTTGTTCGTGTTCGGTTCGTTTACACCCCTATATATATATATATATATATATATATATATATATATATATATATATATATATATATATATATATATATATATATATATATATATATATATATATATTTATATAATATTATTTTTTGTTTTACATATTATAAGTATAGTAAATTATTTTAAAATGCAGGGTACAGCAGATGTCAGACAGATCATTGTTACTATGTCAGACATTTTGACAATTCGTATATTAATTTATTGTCGTATGTGGATGACATGCTTATTGCAGGGGCCAGTATTGATGAGATTAATAATCTGAAAAAGCAGACGTCAGAGCATTTTGCAATGAAAGATTTGAGAGCTACAAAGCAAAGTCTTGGAATGAGGATTGTCAGAAAAAGAGTCAGAGACATGTTGAGACTTTTACAGGTTGAGTATGTGAAAAAGGTACTCAACATGTTTGATATAGACAAGGCCAAACAAGTTGGCACAACTATGGGCAATCACTTCAGACTCAACAAGAATCAGTTACCCAAGTTAGAGGAAAAACGAGACCACATGAGTGAGGTTCCTTATGCCTCATTTATAGGTTCAATTATGTATGTTATGGTTTGCACAAGACCAGATATTGCCCAATGCAGTGAGAGTTGTGCGCAGATACATAAGTAACCCAGAGAAGGAACATTCGAAAACTGTGAAGTGGATCTTGAGATATCTAAAGGGCTCTACAAAAACCTGCTTGTGTTTCTCAGAAAAATTTTAGAGGCACTGTAGCTACGTTGATGCCGATCTACTCGGAGATATTGATAGCATAAGGAGTACTACGGGGTATGTTTATACTTTTGGTGGCACTACGGTGTTATGGGGCTCTTATCTACGAGAAAAAGTTTCTTTGTCTACCACGAAAATTAGGCATATTACGATGTGTCGAGGTTGCAAAGGAGATGATATGACAACAAGACTTCTTGGAGGAATTGGGTAAAAATAATCAAAATGGCACTCACAGTGATGGTTAAATCGTCATATTCCTTGCCAAGAATCCAACATTTCAATCCAGGACAAAGCACATTCAGATCAGGTATCACTTCATTCAATCATTGTTAAATGACGGACAGTTGCTACAAAAAAAAATTTGTGGAAGCAAGAACTGTGCTGATATGTTGACCAAGGGTGTTACACTTAAGAAACTAAAGTTGTGCTCAACTTCAGTTGATCTTCTAACTTGAAGACATGGGCTTCGAGTTGCAGATGTAGAGGATATCACGTTTATGGAAAAAGCTCGATCCAAGTCAGGTAAATGTTATAATTTATATATATGGTACATATAAATATATATATATTTATTTAATATTATTTTTTTATTTTAAATATTTTAAGTATAGTTTATTATTTAGAAATACAATTTAATTATAAAAATATTTAATAATTAAAAAAATAATAAATAAAAATATATATATATAAAGGTTTATAAAAATATATATTTATATATATATATATATATAAATTTATTCAATATTATTTTTTTATTTTAAATATTTTAAGTATAGTATATTATTTTTAAATATAAGTTAATTATAAAAATATTTAATAGTTAACAAAATTATAAATAACTAAATAAATATAAATAAAAAAATATATATAGGTATATATAAATATATATATCTATATATGTATATATATATATATATATTTATATAATATTATTTTTTATTTTAAATATTTTAATTATGGTATATTATTTATAAATATAATTTAATTATAAAAATATATAATAATTAATTAAATTAAAAATAAAAATATATATAAGTATATATATATATATATATATATATATAAATTTATAAAATATTATTTTTTTATTTTAAATATTTTAAGTATAGTATATTATTTTTAAATATACTTTAATTATAAAAATATTTAATAGTAAAAAAATAATAGATAAATAAATATAAATATGTATATATTTATAAATATATATATATATATATATATATATATATATATATATATATATATATATATATATATATATATTTATGTATAAATTTATATAATATTATTTTATTATTTTAAATATTTTAAGTACAGTACATTATTTATAAATATAATTTAATTATAAAAATATTTAATTGTTAAATAAATTATAAATAAAAATATATATAGGTATATATAAAGAAATAAGTATTTAAAATTTTTTTTAATATTAATTTTTTATTTTAAATATTTTAAGTATAGTATGTTATCAATAAATATAATTTAATTATAAAAATATTTAATAATTAAATAAATTATAAATAAAAATATATACATAGGTATATCAAAATATATACTTATATATATATTTATATAAAAATTTATTTTATATTATTTTTTATTTTAAATATTTTAAGTATAATGTATTATTTACAAAAATAATTTAATTATAAAAAATTTTATAGCTAAAAAATTATAAATAAATAAATAAATATATATGTATATATATATATATATATATATATATATAATATTATTTTTTATTTAAAGTATTTTAAGAAAATTATATTATTTATAAATATAATTTAATTATAAAAATATTTAACCATAGTATATTACTTATAAATTTAATTTAATTATAAATATATTTAATAATTAAGAAAATTATAAATAAAAAAATATATATAGAGGTACATAATAAATATATTTATTTATATATAAAAAAATATTTAACATTACTTTTTTATTTTAAATATTTTAAGTATAATATATTATTAATAAATATATTTTAATTATAAAATTATTTAAAAGTTAAAAAAATGATATATATATATATATATATATATATATATATATATATATATCTATATTTAATTTATTTATATATATAGATTTAGTTACTTAATAGTATTTTTTTATATAATATATATAGGTATATATAAATATATATACGGATATATATATATATATTTATTTAATATTATTTTTTTATTTTAAATATTTTAAGTATAATATATTATCTAAAAATATAATTTAATCAAAAAATATTTAATAGTTAAATAAATTATAAATAAATAAATTTATATCTGTATTTATAAATATATATATATATTTATATATTTATATATATATGTAAATATATATAATATTATTTTTTTATTTTAAATCTTTTAAGTAAAATATATTATTAATAAATATAATTTAATTATAAAATTATTTAATAGTTAAAAAATGATATATATATATATATATATATATATATATATATATATATATATATATATATATATATTTACTTATATTTATATATAAATTTATGTAATATAATTTTTTTTATTTTAAATATTTTAAGTATATTATTTTATTTTTAAATATAATTTAATTATAAAAATATTTTATTGTTAAAAAAATTATAAATAATTAATTAAATAAACAAATATATATATATAAATTTAAAAAATAACTATTATTATATATATTTGTTAAATTAAATTATGTTTATAAATAACTATTTAACAAATATACATATATATATATATAAATTTATTAAATTTATATATATAACTAGATAAATATATATATATATATATATATATATATATATATATATATATATATATATATATATATATATATAATATAAAATTATTTTTTTATTTTAAATGTTTAAAATATAGTATATTATTTATAAATATAATTTAATTATAAAACTATATAATAATTAAATAAATTATTAATAAAAAAATATATATAGGTATATATAAATATATATATAGATATATATATATTTATTTAATATTATTTTTTATTTTAAATATTTTAAGTATTGTATATTATTTAAAAATATAATTTAATCATAAAAATATTTAATTGTTAAATAAATTATAAATAAATAAATTTATATCTCGTATATGTAAATATATATAATATTATTTCTTTATTTTAAATATTTTAAGTATAATATATTATTAATCAATATAATTTAATTATAAAATTATTTAATTGTTATAAAATATATATATATGTATATTTATATATATTTATATATAAATTTATATAATATAATTTTTTTATTTTAAATATTTAAGTATATTATATTATATTTAAATATAATTTAATTATAAAAATATTTTATTGTTAAAAAAATTTTAAATAATTAATTAAATAAACATATATATATATATATATATATATATATATATATATATATATATATATATATATATATATATATATATATATATATATATATATATATATATATATATATATATATATATATATATAAAATTATTTTTTTTATTTTAAATATTTTAAGTATAGTATATTATTTATAAATTTAATTTAATTATAAAAATATTTAATAGTTAAAGAAATTATAAATAAATAAATATATATGTGTATATATAAATATATATATAAATTTATATATATATAAATTTATATAATAATTTTTTTATTTTAAATATTTTAAGTATAATATTTTATTTTTAAATATAATTTAATTATAAAAATATTTATTAGTTAAAAAAATTATATATATATATATATAATATTATTTTTTATTTTAAATATTTTAAGTATAGTATATTATTTATAATTATTATTTAAATATAAAAATATTTAATTGTTAAGTAAATTATAAATAAAAATATAAATATATGTATATATAAAAAAATAATTAAATAAATATATAGTATTATTTTTTTATTTTAAATGTTTTATGTATAGTATACTATTTATAAATATAATTTTGTTATAAAAATATTTAATAATTAAATAAATTATAAATAAAAATATTGGGTCAATGGGTTTGTCAATGGGTCAAGGATTAACCATTTTGACCAAAGTTCACTTTTTTGGTCAAAGATTAACTTATTGGGTCAATAATGTGTTTGTCATTGAGCCAAGGATTCACCATTTGGACCAAAGTTCACTTTTTAGTTAGGGATTAACTTATTGGGTCAATAATTGGTCATTAATTCAAAAATTGACTATTTTGACCAAAATTGGCATTTTGGTCAAAAGTTGACCTATTCGGTCATTGAGATTTTCATTGGATCAAGGATTGATCATTTTGACCAAAGTTAACTTTTTGGTCAGAGATTGACTTATTGGGTCATTAATTCAAAAATTGTTTATTTTGACCAAAATTGACTTTTTGATCAAATTTTAACCTATTAGGCCAATGGGTTGGTCATGGGGTCATGGATTGACCATTTTGACCAAAGTTGACTTTTTGGTCAAAAGATGACCTATTGGGTCAATGGGTTGGGCATTTGGTCAAAGATTAACCATCTTGACCAAAGTTGACTTTTTGGTCAGAGATTGGTTTACTGGGTCAAAAATTGGTCATTAAGTCAAAAATTGACTATTTTAATCAAAATTGACTTTTTGGACAAAAGTTGACCTTTTGGGTCAATGAGTTAGTCATTGGGTTAAGGATTGTATATTTTGACCAAAGTTGCCTTTTGGTCAAAATTTGACCTATTTAGGTCAATGAGGTAGTCAGTAGGTCTAAAATTGATAATTTTGAGCAAAATTTACTTTTTGGTCAAAAGTTGACCTATTGGGTTAATAGGTTGATCATTGGGTCAAGGATTAACCATTTTGGCTAAATTTGACTTTTTAGTCAAAAGTTAACAAATTGGTTCAATTGGTTGGTCATTGGATCAAGGATTGAACATTTTCACCAAAGTTGACATTTAGGTCATTGTGTCAGAAATTGACCATTTTGACCAAATTTGACTTTTGGTCAAAAGTTGACCTTTTGGGACAATGAGGTGGTCATTAGGTCAAAAGTTTACAATTTTGACCAAAATTGACTTTTTTGTTCAAAAGTTGACCTAATGGGGCAATAATTGGTAATTATGTCAAAAATTTACTATTTTGACCAAATTTAACTTTTAGTCGAAAGTCGATCTATTGGTCGATGGGTTGGTTATTGGGTCGAGGATTGCAATTATGACCAAAGTTAACTTTACGGTCAGAGATTTACTTATTAGGTTAATAATTGGTCATTAGGTCAAAAATTGTCTATTTTGACCAAAAAGTTGACTTTTTGGTCAAAATTTGACCAATTTGGCCAACGGGTTGGTCATTGGGTCAAAAATTGACCATTTTAACCAAAGTTAAATTTTTGGTCAAAAGTTGACCTATTTGGTTAATGGGGGGTCAGTAGGTTAAAATTTGATAATTTTGACCAAAATTGACTTTTTGGTCAAAGGTTGACATATTGGGTCAATAGGTTGGTTATTGGGTCAAGGTTTGACCATTTTTACCAAAGTTGACTTTTTGGTCAAAAGTTAAACTATTGGGTCAATGGGTTGGTCATTAGATCGAAAATTGACCATTTTAACTAAAGTTGACTTTTTGGTCAAAAATTCACCTATTAGGTCAATGGGTTGGTCATTGGGTCAATGATAGACCATTTTGACCAAAATTGACTTTTTGGTCAGAGATTGGCTTACTAGGTTAATAATTGGTCATTAGGTCAAAAATTGGCTATTTTGACCAAAATTGATTTTTTGGTCAAATGTTGACCTACTGGGTCAATGTGTTGTTCGTTGGGTCAAAAATTGATCATTTTGACAAAAGTTGACTTATTGGGTCAATTGGTTGGTCATTGGGTCAAGGATTGATCATTTTGACCATAGTTGACTTTTTGGTCAGATATTGACTTATTGGGTCTAAAATTGGTCATTAGGTCAAAAATTGATTATTTTGACCAACATTAAATTTTTTGTCAAAATTTTACCCATTGGGTCATCGGGGTGGCATTGGGTCAGAAATTGACCATTTTGACCAAAGTTGACTTTTTGGTCAAAAGTTGACCGTTTTGGTCAAAAGTTGACCTATTTGGTCACTGAGTTTGTAATTGGGTTAAGATTTGACCATTTTGACTGAAGAAAACTTTTTAGTGAAAATTTGATATATTGGGTCAACGGGAAGGTCATTGGGTCAAAAATTGACCATTTTTTACCAAAGTTGACTTTTTGGTCAAAAGTTGACCTATTGGGTTAATGGGTGGTCATTAGGTCAAAAATTGACTAGTTTGACCAAAATTAACTTTTGGTCAAATGTTGTCCTTTTGGGTCAATGTGTTTGTCATTGGGTGAAGGATTGATTATTTTGACAAAAATTAACTTTTTGGTCAGAGATTGACTTGGTTATTAATTGGTCATTAGGTCAAAAATTGACTATTTTCACCAAGATCGAATTTTTGGTCAAAAGTTAACCCATTGGGTTAACGGGGAGGTCATTGGGTCAGAAATTGACCATTTTGACCAAAGTTAACTTTTTGGTCAAAAGTCGACATATTTGACGATGTGTTGGTAATTGGATCAAGAAGTTGACCATTTTTACCAAAGATGACTTTTTTGGTCAAAAGATGACCTATTGGGTCAATGAGTTGGTATTGGGTCAAAAATTGTCCATTTTGACCAAAGTTGACTTTTTGGTCAAAAGTTGACCTATTGGGTCAATGGGTGGTCATTTAGTCAAAAATTGACTATTTTGACCAAAATTAGCTTTTTGGTTAAAAGTTGACCTATTCGGTCTATGGGTTTATCATTGGATCAAGGATTGACGATTTTGACTAAACTTGACTATTTGGTCAGAGATCGACTAATTGAGTCAATAATTGGTCATTAATTCAAAAAATTTTTATTTTGACCGAAATTGACAAATGTCGACCTATTAGGCCAATGGGTAGGTCATTTGGTCAAGGAGTGATCATTTTGACCAAAGTTGACTTTTGGTCAAAAGATGTCCTATTGGGTCAATGGGTTGGGCATTAGGTCAAAGATTAACCATCTTGACCAAAGTTGACTTTTTGGATCGAGATTGGTTTACTGGGTCAAAAATTTGTCATTAGGTTAAAAATTATCTATTTTAATCAAAATTGACTTTTTGGTCAAAGTTGACATTTTGGGTCAATGAGTTGGTCATTGGGTTAAGGATTGACAACTTTGACCAAAGTTGTCTTTTGGTTAAAATTTGACCTATTTAGGTCAATGAGGCGGTCGATGGATCAAAATTGACAATTTTGAGAAAAATTGACTTTTGGTTCAAGTTGACTTATTGAGGTCGATAGGGTTTAGTCATTGGGTCGAGGATTAACTATTTTGGCCAAAGTAGACTTTTTAGTCAGAAGTTATCAAATTGGATCGATAGGTTGGTCATTGGATGAAGGATTGACCATTTTCACCAAAATTGACATTTAGGTCATTGTGTCAGAAATTGACCACTTTGACCAAATTTGACTTTTTGGTCGAAAGTTGACCTTTTGGGCCAATGAGGTGGTCATTAGGTCAAAAATTGCCAATTTTGACCAAAATTGGCTTTTTTGTTCAAAAGTTGACCTATTGGGTCAATCATTGGCAATTATGTAAAAAGTTTACTATTTTGAACAAAATTGACTTTTTGGACAAAAGTCGATCTATTGGGTCGGAGGCTTGGTTATTGGGTCAAGGATTTACCATTTTAACAAAACTTATCTTTTTGTTCAAAGGTTAGCATGTTGGGTCAATGGGTTTGTCATTGGGTCAAGGATTGATAATTATGACCAAAGTTGACTTTTTGGTCATAGATTTACTTATTGGGTCAATAATTGGTCATTAGGTCAAAAATTGTCTACTTTGGCCTAAAAAGTTGACTTTTCGGTCAAAATTTGACCAATTAAGTCAATGGGTTGATTATTGGGTCAAAAACACATTTTGACCAAAGTTGACTTTTTGGTCAAAAGTTGACCTATTTGGTCAATGGGAGGTCATTAGGTCAAAAATTGACTATTTGGACAAAAATTAACTTTTTGGTCAAAATATGACTTATTGGCAATGGGTTTGTCAATTGGTGGTCATTCAGTCAAAAAATGACTATTTTGACTACATTGACTATTTGGTGAAAAGTTCACCTATTGGGTCAATGACTTTATCATTGGGTTAAGGATTGAATATTTTGACCAAAGTTGACTTTTTGGTCATAGATTAACTTATTGAGTGAATAATTGGTCATTAGATAAAAAATTAACTATTTTGATCGAAATTTACTTTTTGGTCAAAAACCGACCTATTGGGTCAATGGGTTGGTCTTTGGGTCAATGGGGTGGTCATTGGGTCAGAAATTGGCCATTTTGACAAAAGATTATTTTTTGGTCAAAAGTTGACATATTTTGACCAAAATTGAATTTTTGGTCAAAAGTTAACCTATTGGGTCCACAGGGTGGTCATTGGGTCAGATATTCACTATTTTGACCAAAGTTGACTTTTGGTCAAAAGTTGTCCTATTTGGTCAACGAGTTAGTAATTGAGTCAAGAATTGACCATTTTGACCAACGATGACTTTTTGGTCAAAAGTAGACCTATTGGGTAAATGGGTTGCTCATTGGGTTAAAAATTGACCATTTTAACCAAAGTTGACTTTTTGGTCAAAAGTTGACCTATTTGGTCAATGAGTTAGTAATTGGGTCAACAATTAACCATTTTGACCAAAGATGACTTTTTGGTCAAAAAGTTGATCTATTGGGTCAGAGGGTTGGTCATTGTGTAAAAAATTGACCACTTTGACCAAAGTTGACTTTTTTTTTCCAAAAGTTGACGTATTGGCGCACGGGGTGGTCATTAAGTCAAAAAATGACTATTTTGACCAAAACTAACTTTTGGGTCAAAAGTTGACCTATTTGGTTAATGAGTTTCTCATTGGGTCAAGGATTGACCATTTTGACCAAAGTTGACTTTTTTGTCAGAGATTGGTTATTAGGTCAATAATTGGTCATTAATTCAAAAATATAGTATTTTGACAAAATTGACTTTTTGGTCAAAAGTTGACTATTGTGCCGATGGTTTGGGCATTAGGTCGGGGATTGATCATTTATATCTAATAGTTAAGTAAATTATAAATATATATATATATATATATATATATATATATATATATATATATAATATTATTTGTTTATTTTAAATGTTTAAAGTATAGTATATTATTTATAAATATAATTTAACTAAAAAAATAATTAATAATTAAATAAATTATAAATTAAAAAATATATATAGATAAATATAAATATATATATTATTTTTTTTATTTTAAATTTTTAAGTATATTATATTATTTATAAATATAATTTAATTATAAAAATATTTAATAATTAAATAAATTATAAATATATATATATATAGGTATATATATATATATATATATATATATATATATATAAATTTATTTAATATTATTTTTATTTTAAATATTTTATGTATAGTATATTATTTATAAATATAATTTAATCATAAAAATATTTAATAGTTAACAAAATTATAAATAATTAATATATATATATATATATATATATATATATATATATATATATTTATATTTATATATATATATATATATATATATATATATATATATATATATATATTTAATGGGTTTGTCATTGGGTCGAGGATTAAACATTTTGGCCAAAGTTGACTTTTTAGTCGAAGTTAACAAATCGGGTCAATTGGTTGGTCATTGGATGAAGGATCGAACATTTTCACCAAAGTTAACATTTAGGTCATTGTGTCGAAATTGACCATTTTGACCAAATTCGACTTTTAGTCGAAAGTTGACATTTTGGGTCGATAAGATGGTCATTAGGTCAAAAATCGACAATTTTGACCAAAATTGACTTTTTGTTTAAAAGTTTTCCTAATGAGTCAATAATTGGTAATTACGTCGAAAATTTACTATTTTGACCAAAATTGACTTTTTGGTCGAAAGTTGATCTATTGAGTCGATGGGTTGGTTATTGGGTCGAGGATTCGACAATTATGACCAAAGTTGACTTTTGGTCGAAGATTTACTTATTGGGTTAATAATTGGTCATTAGGTCGAAAATTATCTATTTTGACCGAAAAGTTGACTTTTTGGTCAAAATTTGTCCAATTTGGCCGATGGGTTGGTCATTGGGTCAAAAATTGACCATTTTGACCAGAAGTTTACTTTTCGGTCAAAAGTTGACTATTCGGTTAATGGAAGTCATTAGGTCAAAATTTGACTATTTTGATAAAAATTTACTTTTTGGTTAAAAGTTAACATATTAGGTTAATGGGTTAGTTATTGGGTCAAGGTTAGACCATTTTGACCAAAGTTGACTTTTTGGTCAAAAGTTAACCTATTGGGTCAATGGGTTCGTCATTGGGTCGGAAATTGACAATTTTAACTAAAGTTGACTTTTTGGTCAAAAGTTCACCTATTGGGTCAATGGGTTTGTCATTGGGTCAAAGATTGACCATTTTAACTTAGGTTGACTTTTTGGTCGAGATGGTTTCATCGAGTCAATTATCGGTCATTTGGTCGAAAATTGATTATTTTACCAAAATTGAATTTTTGTCGAAAATTAACCTATCGAGTCGATGGGGTGGTCATTAGATCGGGAATTGATCATTTTGACCAAAGATGACTTTTTGTCAGAAGTTGACCTCATTGGAGTCGATGGGTCGGTCGATTGGTCGAGGATAGTACCATTTTAACCAAAGTTGACTTTTTGGTCACGATTGGCTTAATGGGTTAATAATTGGTCATTAGGTCGAAAATTGACTATTTCGACCAAAATTGATTTTGGGTCAAATGTCGACTATCGGGTCGATGTGTTGGTCGTTAGGTCGAAAATTGATCATTTTGACCAAGTAGCTATTCAGTCAAAAGTTGACTTATCGGGTCAATGGGTTTGTCATTGGGTCAGGGATTGATCATTTTGACCATAGTTGACTTTTTGGTCAGATATTGACTTATTGGGTCTAAAATTGGTCATTAGGTCAAAAATTAATTATTTTGACCAAAATTAATTTTTTTGTCAAAAGTTTACCCATTGGTTCAACGGGGTGGTCATTGGGTCAGAAATTGACCATTTTAACCAAAGATGATTCTTTTGGTCAAAAAGTTGACCTATTTGGTCAATGAATTGGTAATTGGGTCAAGATTTGACCATTTTAACGGAAGAAAACTTTTTGGTCAAAATTTGATATATTGGTTCAACGGGTAGGTCATTGGGTAAAAAATTAACCATTTTTATCAAAGTTGACTTTTTGGTCAAAAGTTGACCATCGAGTTAATGGGTGGTCATTAGAGTCGAGATCGGTTATTTTGACCAAAATTGATTTTTGGTCGAAAGTTGTCGTGTTGGATCAATGTGTTTGTCATTGGGTGAAGGATTGATTATTTTGACAAAAATTAACATTTTGGTCGAGAGATCGACTTATTTGGTCATTAATCAGTCATTAGGTCAAAATCGATTATTTTGACCAAGATTGAATTTTTGGTCAAAAGTTAACCCATTGGGTCAACGGGGAGGTCATTGGGTTAGAAATTGACCATTTTGACCAAAGTTGACTTTTTGGTCAAAAGTTGACATATTTGGCTAATGTGTTGGTAATTGGATCAAGAAGTTGACCATTTTTACCAAAGATGATTTTTTTGGTCAAAAGATGACCTATTGGATCAATGGGTTGGTCATTGGGTCAAAAATTGTCCATTTTGACCAAAGTTGACTTTTGGTCGAAAGTTGACTTATTGGGTCGATGGGTGGTCATTTGGTAAAAAATTGACAATTTTGACCAAAATTGGCTTTTTGGTCAAAAGTTGACCTATTGGGTCTATGGGTTTGCCATTGGATCAAAGATTGACCATTTTGACTAAAGTTGACTATTTGGTCAGAGATTGACTTATTAGGTCAATAATTGGTCATTATTTCAAAAAAAATTTATTTTGACCGAAATTGACTTTTTGGTCAAAGGTTAACCTATTAGGCCAATGGGTTGGTCATTGGGTCAAGGATTGATCATTTTGACCAAAGTTGACTTTTTGGTCAAAAGATGTCCTATTGGGTCAATGGGTTGGCCATTAGGTTAAAGATTAACCATCTTGACCAAAGTTGACTTTTTGGATAGAGATTAGTTTACTGTGTCAAAAATTGGTCATTAGGTTAAAAATTGACTATTTTAATCAAAATTGACTTTTTGGTCAAAGTTGACATATTGGGTCAATGGGTTGGTCATTGGGTTAAGGATTGACAATTTTGACCAAAGTTGTCTTTTGTTCAAAATTTGACCTATTTAGGTCAATGAGGGAGTCGATAGATCAAAAATTGACAATTTTGAGCAAAATTGACTTTTTGGTCAAAAGTTAGCCTATTGGGTCAATATGTTGGTCATTGGGTCAAGGATTAACTATTTTGGCAAAAGTTGACTTTTTAGTCAAAAGTTAACAAATTGGGTCAATGGGTTGGTCATTGGATGAATGATTGACATTTTCACCAAAGTTGACATTTAGGTCAATGTGTCAGAAATTTATGATTTTGACCCAATTTGACTTTTTGGTCAAAAGTTGACCTTTTGTGTCAATGAGGTGTTCATTAAGTAAAAAATTGCCAATTTTGACCAAAATTGACTTTTTTATTCAAAAGTTGACCTATTGGGTCAATAATTGGCAATTATGTAAAAAATTTACTATTTTGACCAAAATTGACTTTTTAGACAAAAGTCGATCTTTTGGGTCAGTGGGTTGGTTATTGGGTCAAGGATTTACCATTTTAACCAAAGTTATCTTTTCGTTCAAAGTTGACATGTTGCGTCAATGGGTTTGTCATTGGGTCAAGGATTGATAATTATGACCAAAGTTGACTTTTTGGTCAGAGATTTACTTATTGGGTCAATAATTGGTCATTAGGTCAAAAATTGTCTATTTTGACCTAAAAAGTTGACTTTTCGGTCAAAATTTGACCAATTTAGTCAAGGAGATGATCATTGGGTCAAAAATTGACTATTTTGACCAAAGTTGACTTTTTGGTCAAAAGTTGACCTATTTGGTCAATGGGTGTTCATTAGGTCAAAATTGACTATTTTGACCAAAATTGACTTTTAGTCGAAAATTTAACTTATTAGGCAATTGGTTTGTCATTGGGTCGATCATTGAACATTTTGTCCAAAGTCGACTTTTAGGTCGGAGATTGACTTATTGGGTCAATAATTGGTCATTAATTCAAAAAATCGATTATTTTGGTCATTAGGTCAAAAATTAATTATTTTCGACCAAAATTAAATTTTAGGTCAAAAGTTGAGCCATTGGGTCAACGAGGAGGTCATTATGTCGAAGTTGACCATTTTGACTAAAATTAACTTTTTTGGTCAAAAGTTGATTTATCATTTGACCAAAGTTGACTTTTTGGTCAAAAGTTGACTTATTAGGTCAATTGGTGGTCATTCGATCAAAATCAATTATTTTGACCAAAATTGACTATTTGGTCAAAAGTTGACACATTGGGTCAATAGGTTTGTCTTTGGGTTAAGGATTGAATATTTTGACAAAAGTTGACATTTTGGTCAGAGATTAACTTTTTGAGTGAATAATTGGTCATTAGATTAAAAATTAACTATTTTGACCAAAATTTACTTTTTGGTCAAAAACTGACCTATTCGGTCAATGGATTGGTCTTTGGATCAATGGGGTGGTCATTGGGTCAAAAATTGGCCATTTTGACAAAAGATTACTTTTTGGTTAAAAGTTGACCTATTTTGACCAAAATTAAATTTTTGGTCAAAAGTTAACCTATTGGGTCAACGGGGAGGTCATTGGGTCAGATATTGACTATTTTGACCAAAGTTGACTTTTGATCAAAAGTTGACATATTTGATCAATGAGTTGGTAATTGGGTCAGGAATTGACCATTTTGACCAAAGATGACTTTTTGGTCAAATGTGGACATATTGGGTCAATGGGTTGGTCATTGGGTTAAAAATTGACCATTTTAACCAAAGTTGACTTTTTGGTCAAAAGTTGACCTATTTGGTCAATGAGTTGGTAATTGGGTGAAGAATTAATCATTTTCATCGAAGATGACTTTTTGGTCAAAAAGTTGATTTATTGGGTCAGTGGGTTTGGTCATTGTGTCAAAAATTGACCATTTTGACCAAAGTTTTCTTTTTGTTCAAAAGTTAACCTATTGGGTCAAAGGGTGGTCATTAGGTCAAAAAATGACTATTTTGACCAAAATTGACTTTTTGGTCAAATGTTGACCTATTTGGTTAATGAGTTTGTCATTGGGTCAAGGATTGACCATTTTGACCAAAGTATACTTTTTTGTCAGAGATTGACAATTGGGTCAATAATTGGTCATTAATTCAAAAATAGATTATTTTGACCAAAATTGACTTTTTGGTTAAAAGTTGACCTATTGTGCCAATGGTTTGGGCATTAGGTCAGGGATTGAATATTTATATTTAATAGTTAAGTAAATTATAAATAAAAAAATTATATAGGAACATATATATATATATATATATATATATATATATATATATATATATATATATATATATATATATATAATATTATTTTTTTATTTTAAATGTTTTATGTATAGTATATTATCTATAAATATAATTTAATTATAAAAATAATTAATAATTAAATAAATTATAAATAAAAATATATATATAGCTATATATAAATATATATTTATATATATATATAAATTTATATTATATTATTTTTTTTATTTTAAATGTTTTAAGTATAGTATGTTATTTATAAATATAATTTAATTATAAAAATATTTAATAATTAAATAAATTATAAATAAATATATATATATATATATATATATATATATATATATATATATATATATATATATATATATATATATATATATATATATATATATATATATATATGTATATATAAATATATATAATATTATTTTTTTATTTTAAATGTTTAAAGTATAGTAAATTATTTAAAAATAGAATTTAATTACAAAAATATTTAATAATTAAATAAATTAAAAATAGAAATATATAAATATATATATAAATTTATTAATATTATTTTTTTATTTTAAATATTTTAAGTATAGTATATTATTTATAAATATAATTTAATCATAAAAAAATTTAATTGTTAAATAAATTATAAATAAATATATTTATATCCGTATATATAAATAGATATATTTATAAATTTATATATATATATATATATATATATATATATATATATATATATATATATATATATATATATATATGTAAAAATATATATATAATTATCTTTTTAATTTATATATTTTAGGTATTGTATATTATTTATAAATAGAATTTAATTATAAAAATATTTAATAATTAAAAAAATTATAAATAAAAAAATATATATAGAGGTACAAAAATATATATTTATATATATAAAAAAATTTATTTAATATTATTTTTTTATTTTAAATATTTTAAGTATAATATATTATTATTAAATATAATTAAATTATAAAATTATTTAATAGTTTAAAAAATGATAAATATATAAATATATATATATATATTAATTTATATAATATTAGTTTTTTATTTTAAATATTTTAAGTATTGCATATTATTTTAAATATAATTTAATTATAAAAATATTTAAAAGTTAAAAAAGTTATATATATATATATTTATTTATTTAATAATATATTTTTTTTAAATCATTTAAGTATAGTATATTATTTATAAATATTATATTATTATAAAAATATTTAATAGTTAAATAAATTATAAATAAATAAATATATATGTGTATATATAAATATATATATATTTATATAAATATATATATATATATATTTATATTTATATAATATTATTTTTTTATTTTAAATGTTAAAAGTATTGTATATTATTTTTAAATATAATTTAACTATAAAAATATTTATTAATTAAATAAATTATAAATAAAAATATATAAATATATTTATTTATTTATAAATTTATATATTTATTTAGATATATATAAATTTATTTTATATTATTTTTTAATTTTAAATATTTTAAGTATAGTATATTATTTATAAATATAATTTAATTATAAAAATATTTAATAGTTAAATAAATTATAAATAAATAAATATATATATATATATATATATAATTATTTTTTTATTTTAAATGTTTTAAGTACGAGTTTATAATTTAGAAATATACTTTAATTATAAAAATATTTAGTAGTTAAATATATTATAAATAAAAATATCTATAGGCATATATAAATATATAAATTTTTGTATATATTTATATAAATTTAGTTAATATTATACTTTTATTTTAAATATTTTAAGTATAGGATATTATTTATAAATATAATTTAATTATAAAAATTTCTAAGTGTTAAATAAATTATAAATAATTAATTATATATGTATATATATATTTATATTTATATTATATAATTTTTTATTTTGAATATTTTTAGTATAGTATGTTATTTATAAATATTATTTAATTATAAAACTATTTAATAGTTAAATAATTTATAATAAAATATATATAGGTATATTTTAATAAAATATATATAGGTATATTTTAAGTAGAGTAATTATTTATAAATATATTTTAATCATAAAAATATTTAATCATTAAATAAATTTTAAATAAAAATATAAATATGTATATATTAATATATATATATATATAATTTATTTTTAATATTTAAATATTTTAAGTATAATATATTATAAATATATATAATTTAATTATAAAATTATTTCATATTTAAAAAAATGATAAATATTTTTATATATCTTTATATATATTTAAATAAATAAATATAATTTAAAAATATATATCTTTATATATATTTATATATATATTTATATATATTTATATATAAATTTATATAATATTATTTTTTTATTTTAAATATTTTAAGTATAGTATATTATTTTTAAATATAATTTAATTATACAAAGTTTTAAAAGTTAAAAAAATTATAAATAATTAAATAAATAAACAAATATATATATATTATAAATAAATAAATAAATAAATAAATAAACAAATAAATAAATAAATAAACAAAATTAAGTACAGTATATTAAATAAATTACAAATAAAAATATATATAGGTATATATAAATAAATATATTTATATTTATAAATATATTTATATATATAAATATATATAAATTTCGTTAATATTATTTTTAATTTTAAATATTTTAACTATAGTATATTATTTATAAATTTAATTTAATATTAAAAATATTTAATAGTTTAATAAATTATAAATAATTAAATTTATATATACAAATATTTATATTTTTATTTATAATTTATTTAACTTTTAATTATTTTTATTTATAATTTATATAATATTATTTTTTTTTATTTTAAATATTTTAAGTATAGTATATTACTTATAAATATAATTTAAATATAAAAATAATTGATAGTTAAATAAATTATAAATAAAAATATAAATATTTGTATATATAAATAACTATATATATATATATATATATTTATTTATTTATTTATTTATATATATATATATATAATAATATTTTTTTATTTTAAATGTTTTAAGTATAGTATATTATTTATAATTATAATTTAATTATAAAAATATTTATTAATTAAATAAATTATAAATAAAAATATTGGGACAATGGGTTTGTCATTGGGTCAAGGATTGACCATTTTGACCAAAGTTCACTTTTTAGTCAGAGATTAACTTATTGGGTCAATAATTGGTCATTAATTTAACAATTGACTATTTTGACCAAAATTGGTTTTTTGGTCAAAATTTGACCTATTGGGTCAATGGGTTTGTCATTGGATCAAGGATTGATCATTTTGACCAAAGTTAACTTTTTGGTCAGAGATTGACTTATTAGGTCATTTATTCAAAAATTGTTTATTTTGACCAAAATTGACTTTTTGGTCAAATGTTGACCTATTAGTCAAATGGGTTGGTCATTGGGTTAAGGATTGACCATTTGGACCAAAGTTGACTTTTTCTTGGTTTACTGGGTCAAAAATTGGTCATTAAGTAAAAAATTGACTGTTTTAATCAAAATTGACTTTTTGGTCAAAAGTTGACCTATTGGGTCAATGAGTTGGTCATTGGGTTAAGGATTGACTATTTTGACCTAAGTTATCTATTGGTCAAAATTTAACCTATTTAAGTCAATGAGGCGGTCAGTAGGTCAAAAATTGACAAGTTTGAGCAAGATTGACTTTTTGGTCAAAAGTTGATCTATTGGGTCAATAGGTTGGTCATTGGGTCAAGGATTAACCATTTTGGCCAAAGTTAATTTTTTAGTCAAAAGGTAACAAATTGGGTCAACTGGTTGGTCATTGGATGAAGGATTGAACATTTTCACCAAAGTTTTCATTTAGGTCATTGTGTCAGAAATTGACCATTTTGACCAAATTTGACTTTTGGTCAAAAGTTGACCTTTTGGGGCAATGAGGTGGTCATTAAGTTAAAAATTGACTATTTTGACCAAAATTAACTTTTTTGTTAAAAAGTTGACCTAATGGGTCAATAATTGGTAATTATGTCAAAAATTTACTATTTTGACCAAAATTGACTTTTTAGTCAATAGTCGATCTATTGGGTCGGTGGGTTGGTTATTGGGTCAAGGTTTGACAATCATGACCAAAGTTGACTTTTTGGTCAAAGATTTACTTATTTGGTTAATAATTGGTCATTATGTCAAAAATTGTCTATTTTGACCAAAAAGATGACTTTTGGTCAAAATTTGACCATTAATGACGGAGTTAGTCATTGGGTCAAAAATTGACCATTTTGACCAAAGTTGAATTTTTGGCCAAAAGTTGACCTATTTGGTTAATGGGTTAGGTCAAAATTTGACTATTTTGACCAAAGTTGACTTTTTGGTCAAAGGTTGACATATTGGGTCAATGGTTGGTTATTGGGTCAAGGTTTGACCATTTTGACCAAAGTTGACTTTTTGGTCGAAAGTTAACTATTAGGTCAATGGGTTGGTCATTGGGTCGGAAATTGACCATTTTAACTAAAGTTGACTTTTTGGTCAAAATTTCACCTATTGGGTCGATGGGTTTGTCATTGGGTCGAAGATTGGCCATTTTGACCAAAGTTGACTTTTGGTCGGAGATTGGCTTAGTGGGTCGATTATTGGTCATTTGGTCGAAAATTGACTTATTTTGACTCAAAATTGAATTTTTTTGTCAAAAGTTAACCCATTGGATCAATGGGGTGGTCATTGGATCGGGAATTGACCATTTTGACCAAAGATGACTTTTTGTCAAAGTTGACTCTGTCGGGTCATGGGTTGATCATTGGGTCGAGGATGAGATCATTTTGACCAAAGTTGACTTTTTGGTCGGGATTGGCATTACTAGGTTAATAATTGGTCGATAGGTCGAAATTGACTATTTTGACCAAATTTATTTTTTGGTCACATGTTGACTCTTTCGGGTCGATGTCTTGGTCGTTGGGTCGAAAATTGATTATTTTGACCAAAGTTGACTTTTGGTCGAAAGTTGACTTATGGGTCATTGGGTTAGTCATTAGGTCGAGGATTGATCATTTTAACCATAGTTGACTTTTTGGTCAGATATTGACTTATTGGGTCTAAAATTGGTCTTTAGGTCAAAAATTGATTATTTAGACCGAAATTAAATATTTTGTCAAAAGTTTACCCATTAGGTCAACGGGGTGGCATTAGGTCAGAAATTGACCATTTTGACCAAAGTTGACTTTTTAGTCGAAAAGTTGACCTATTTGGTCAATCGATTGGTAATTAGATCGAATTTGACCATTTTGAGAAGAAAAACTTTTGTCGAAATTTGATATATTGGTTCAACGGGTAGGTCATTGGGTAAAAAATTGACCATTTTGACAAAAGTTGACTTTTTGGTCAAAAGTAGACCTATTGGGTTAATGGGTGGTCATTAGGTCAAAAATTGACTATTTTGACCAAAATTGACTTTTTGGTCACAAGTTGTCCTGTTGGGTCAATGTATTTGTCATTGGGTGAAGGATTGATTGTTTTGTCAAAAACTTTTTGGTCAGAGATTGACTTATTTGGTCATTAATTGGTCATTGGTCAAAAATTGACTATTTTGACCAAGATTGAATTTTTGGTCAAAAGTTAACCCATTGGGTGAACGGGGAGGTCATTAGGTTGAAATTGACCATTTTGACCAAAGTTGAATTTTGGTCGAAAAGTCGACATATTTCGGCCAATGTGTTGGTAATTGGATCAAGAAGTCGACAATTTTACCAAAGTTGACTTTTTTGGTCAAAAGATGACCTATTGGGTCAATGGGTTGGTCATTAGGTCAAAAATTGTCTATTTTGACCAAAGTTGACTTTTTGGTCAAAAGTCAATCTATTGGATCAATGGGTGGTCATTTGGTCGAAATGACTATTTTGACCAAATTTGACTTTTTGGTCAAAAGTTGACCTATTGGGTCTATGGGTTTGTCATTGGATCTAGGATTGACAATTTTGACTAAAGTTGACTATTTGGTCATAGATTGACTTATTGGGTAAATAATTGGTCATTAATTCAAAATTTTTTTATTTTGATCAATATTGACTTTTTGGTCAAATGTTGACCTATTAGACCAATGGGTTCGTCATTGGGTTAATGATTGATCATTTTTACCAAAGTTAACCTTTTGGTCAAATGTTGACTATTGGGTCAATGGGATGGTCATTAGGTCAAGGATTGACCATTTTGGCCAACGTTGACTTTTTGGATGAGATCGGTTTATCTGGGTCGAAAATTGGTCATTAGATCAAAAAATCGATTATTTTAATCAAAATTTACTTTTTGGTCAAAGTTGACATATTGGGTCAATGGGTTGGTCATTGGGTTAAGAATTGTGATTTTGACCAAAGTTGTCTTTTGGTCAAAATTTGACCTGTTTAGGTCAATAGGCGGTCGATAGATCAAAAATTTACAATTTTGAGCAAAATGGACTTTTTGTCAAAATTGACCTGTCGGGTCGATAGGTTGGTCATCGGGTCGAGGATTAACTTATTTTGGCCAAAGTTGACTTTTTAGTCAAAAGTTAACAAATTGGGTCAATGGGTTGGTCATTGGATGAAGGATTGACCATTTCACCAAAGTTGACATTTAGGTCATCGTGTGAGAAATTGACCATTTTAACCCATTAGGTCAAAAATTGCCAATTTTGACCAAAATTGGATTTTTTGTTAAAAAGTTGACTTATTGGGTCAATAATTGGCAATTATGTAAAAAATTTACTATTTTGACCAAAATTGACTTTTTGGGCAAAAGTTGATCTATTGAGTCTGTGGGTTGGTTATTGGGTCAAGGAATTACAATTTTGACCAAAGTTATCTTTTTGTTCAAAGGTTGACATGTTGGGTCAATGGGTTTGTCATTGGGTCAAGGAGTGATAATTATGACAAAAGTTGACTTTTTGGTCAGAGATTTACTTATTCGGTCAATAATTGGTCATTAGGTCAAAAATTATCTATTTTGACCTAAAAATTTGACTTTTGGTTAAAATTTGACAAATTTAGTCAATTGGTTGATCATTGGGTCAAAAACTGACCATTTTGACCAAGGTTGACTTTTTGGTCAAAAGTTGACCTATTTGGTCAATGGGTGGTCATTAGGTCAAAAATTGACTATTTTCACCTAAATGGACTTCTTGGTCAAAATTTAACTTATTGGTCAATTGGTTTGTCAATGGGTCAATCATTGACCATTTTGTCTAAAGTTAACTTTTTGGTCAGAGATTGACTTATTGGGTCATTTATTCAAAAATTGTTTATTTTGACCAAAATTGACTTTTTAGTCAAATGTTGACCTATTAGTCCATAGGTCAGTCATCGGGTCAATGATTGACCATTTTGACTAAAGTTGACTTTTGGTCAAAAGATGACCTATTGGGTCAATGGGTCGGGCATTAGGTCGAAGATTAACCTTCTTGACCAAAGTCGACTTTTTGGTCGAGATCGGTCTTACGGTCGAAATTGGTCATTAAGTCAAAATTCGATCGTTTTAATCAAAATTGACTTTTTGGTCAAAAGTTGATCTATCGGGTCGATGAGTTAGTCATCGGTTAAGGATTGACTATTTTGACCAAAGTTATCTATCAGTCGAAATTTAACCTATTTAGGTCAATGAGGCAGTACAAGAGGTTAAAAATTGACAAGTTTAGGCAAAATTGACTTTTTGGTCGAAAGTTGACCTTTTGGGTCAATAGGTTGGTCATCGGGTCAAGGATTAACCATTTTTGCCAAAGTTGATTTTTTAGTCAAAAGGTAACAAATTGGGTCGATCGGTCAGTCATTAGATTAAAAATTAACTATTTTGCCCAAAATTTACTTTTTGGTCAAAAATCGACCTATTCGGTCAATGGATTGGTCTTTGGATCAATGTGGTGGTCATTGGGTCAAAATTGGCCATTTTGACCAAAGATTACTTTTGGTCGAAAGTTGACTATTTTGACCAAAATTAATTTTTGATCAAAAGTTAACTCTATCAGTCAACGAGATGGTCATTGGGTCAGACATTGACTATTTTGACCAAAGTTAACTTTTGGTCAAAAGTTGACATATTTGATCAATGAGGTTGTAATTGGGTCAAGAATTGACCATTTTGACCAAAGATGACTTTTTGGTCAAAAGTGGACATATTGGGTCAATGGGTTGGTCATTGGGTTAAAAATTGACCATTTTAACCAAAGTTGACATTTTGGTCAAAAGTTGACCTATTTGGTCAATGAGTTGGTAATCGGGTCAAGAATTAACCATTTTGATCGAAGATGACTTTTTGGTCAAAAAGTTGATCTATTGGGTCGATGGGTCGGTCATTGTGTCAAAATCGACCATTTTGACCAAAGTTTTCTTTTTGTTCAAAAGTTGACCTATTGGGTCAAAGGGTGGTCATTAGGTCAAAAAATGCTTATTTTGACCAAAATTGACTTTTTGGTCAAATGTTGACCTATTCGGTTAATGAGTTTGTCATAAGGTCAAGGATTTACCATTTTGACCAAAGTATATTTTTTTGTCGGAGATTGATTATTGGGTCGATAATTGGTCATTAATTCAAAAATAGCTATTTTGACTAAAATCGACTTTGGTTAAAAGTTGACTTATTATGTCGATGGTTTGGGCATTAGGTCGTGGATCGAGTATTTATATTTAATGGGTAAGTAAATTATAAATAAAAAATATATAGGAATATATATATATATATATATATATATATATATATATATATATAAAATATTTTTTTAAATGTTTTATGTATAGTATATTATTTATAAATATAATTTAATTATAAAAATAATTAATAATTAAATAAATTAGAAATAAAAAAATATATAGCTATATATAAATATATATTTATATATATATATATATAAATTTATATTATATTATTTTTTTTATTTTAAATGTTTTAAGTATAGTATATTATTTATAAATATAATTTAATTATAAAAATACTTAATAATTAAATAAATTATAAATAATATATATATATATATATATATATATATATATATATATATATATATATATATATATATATATATATATATATATATATATATATATATATAATATTATTTTTTATTTTAAATGTTTAAAGTATAGTATATTATTTAAAAATATAATTTAATTACAAAAATATTTAATAATTAAATAAATTAAAAATAGAAATATATATATAGGTATAGATATATATATATATATAGATATATATATATATATATATAAATTTATTAATATTATTTTTTTATTTTAAATATTTTAAGTATAGTATATTATTTATAAATATAATTTAATCATAAAAAAATATAAAAGTTAAATAATCTATAAATAAATAAATTTATATCCTGTATATATAAATATATATATATAATATATATATATATATATATATATATATATATATATATATATATATATATATATATATATATATATATATATATATATATATATATATATATATATATGTAAAAATTTATATAAAATTATTTTTTTATTTTATATATTTTAGGTATTGTATATTATTTATAAATATAATTCAATTATAAAAATAATTAATAATAAAAAAAATTATTAATAAAAATATATATAGAGAGGTACATAAATACATATTTATATATATAAAAAAATTTATTTAATATTATTTCTTTATTTTAAATATTTTAAGTATAGTATATTATTTATAAATAGAATTTAATTATAAAAATACTTAATAATTAAAAAAATTATAAATAAAAAAATATATATAGAGGTACATAAATATATATTTATATATATTTAAAAATTTATTTAATATTATTTTTTTATTTTAAATATTTTAAGTATAATATATTATTATTAAATATAATTTAATTATAAAATTATTTAATAGTTAAAAAATGATATATATATATATATATATATATATATATATATATATATATTAATTTATATAATATTAGTTTTTTATTTTAAATTTTCTAAGTTTTGCATATTATTTTAAATATAATTTAATTATAAAAATATTTAATAGTTAAAAAAGTTATATAATATTAGTTATTTATTTTATATTTATATTTATTTAATATTATTGTTTTATTTTAAATATTTTAAGTATAGGATATTATTTATAAATATAATTTAATTATAAAAAGTTTTAAAAGTTAAAAAAATTATAAATAATTAAATAAATAAACAAATAAATATATATTATAAATAAATAAATAAATAAATAAATAAACAAATAAATAAATAAATAAACAAAATTAAGTACATCATATTAAATAAATTACAAATAAAAATATATATAGGTATATATAAATAAATATATTTATATATTTAAATATATATAAATTTCTTTAATATTATTTTTTATTTTAAATATTTTAACTATAGTATATTATTCA
>JAKZJZ010001102.1:0-31659 GCA_022702705.1 Papilionanthe hookeriana x Papilionanthe teres | reverse complement strand
GATTGAATCTAACTTCACACCAGTCGGGCTACAGTATGAAGAAAATGATTGGACCCCAATTGATCGGGAAGAGTTCCGAAGCCATAAAGTGATGAAATTGGGTGGCTCAAGTCAACCATCTACCAGCAAGAAGAGAAAAGTAAACACCACTCATGCAATGGGAGAAGACAAGAAAGTTAAGTCCATTGTTGCTACTACAGAAGGCAGGCTCGTCAGCGCCATGGCAACAGAAATCCTAGGGGTACGGAGAGCTACTCTCACTGCCACCCAACAGAGGAACAAGAATCGCCGCATTCGTAAGATGTTAGCCAAGTTAGCAGTAGATCAACATGAAGAGACAGTTGCTACTGGAAATACAAATACTCTGAAGAAATTGGTTCGTCGGGAACTGGAAAGGAGGAGATCAACTCCAAGGAAAGCATAACAGATAAAGGAAATTCCAAGAAGAGCAGAGATAGAACCAGTGCCTCGACGCCAAGCAGATGCACCAGTTCTGAAGAGTCTTGTCGCGAAAGCAACCCCGGAGGACGTCCCGACAAAGACTAACCCTTAGGAGCCAAGACATGCAGGAGAGCATGTCGGGGTGGAACCATACATTCCCCAGTACGTTACTAGACCTCGCCAGTTGCAGATAATTCTAGAATATGAGTTAGAAAGAATGCAGAATGTCAAAAAGAAAACTTTTGAATACTTCGAAAGAATTTGAGGCAATAGGATCAATATCTTAGAAGGCCTCGAGCTACATACAGATGTATTCTCAGATTACGAGCAATAGCAAATTGTAGACTGCATTGTTGAACTCCAGAAAATGAGCCGAGCGGTCGTCTAAGGGAAAAGACCTATTTAGAACCCCAAAGATGGATGCCAGGGAAAGGAAGAGTTACGATCCAATACAGATGTTGCTACAACTTCGCGGTAGATAGAAAAGGAAATCCACCAGGGATACTCCGTCGCAGTGAGGTGGATCCGATGCCGAATGTTATTAAAAGAATGGTAAAGAGAATGATAACATGGAGGGTATCTCCTGTAGATTGCATACCCAATAGCTGCTTCATTAATATCTACAAGGATGGTGACTGCATACCTCCACACATAGACCATCATGATTTCGTTAGACCCTTCTGCACAGTGTATTTTGTCAACCAATGCAATATCATGTTCGGATCTGACCTTCGGATAGCAGGCCCTGGTGAGTTCCGAGGGCCAGTAGAGATACCGGTACCGGTAAGTTCCGTCATGGTGTTAAAATGGTATGGAGTTGACATCGCAAAGCATTGCATTCCAGGAGTGCCTGTTGAGCGGATCTCTGTTACTTTCAGGAGGATGGATGACAGAAAAATTCCTTTCCACTTCTAGCAAGATCCATAGTTAGAGAGTCTCCGGCCTTACGAGCTGTGAGTTACATGGGAGATAGCACACCTCCAATGCACATCCATACGACATTCTTGCTAATGATGACTTGAAAGGTGATGTTATTGTCCATGTATCTCACTATTCAGACATGGATTTTGACAGCTTCTTTTAGAAGAAACTTGAAGAATTACACAATCCATTTTGGATTTATATGGATTGTATGAGATATTAAATTCTCAAAGAAAATATCATCATGTTTTGGATCAAGATGTATGATGTATTTTCAACAAGATTGGAATGAAAGTGACCATGTCATGTTTTGCCTTCACCTCTTTTTGTGCAAATTGGTCAGGAAACGCCATTAAATTAAAAGAACTTTGAAGCGAAGAACAAAGGGAAAATTAAAATAAACGAGAACACTTTTAAGAATCTAAATGTCAAAATAAATTCTAAACTGACACGAACTCTAAATATTTTTGAAATTAAATCACCAAAACGAACGAAATGAATTTAAATTTCAATATGAATCCTTCGATCTGAATCCTTCAATTATTCTTCAAAACAAGATCTGATTGAAACTCTTCTGAAATTCAAATCTTTTCCTCGACTTGTCACCAGGTCAAGTCTTTTCAACTTGGTACTGTTGACCTCATTTTTGATGAGGTCTTCCTTTTCTTCTTTTTAGTGCTTAGGATCTAGCCTTAGGCTTTTCCTTTGACTATCTTAGAGGACTAGAATTGGGACCCGCCTTTTAGAAATTCAAACCACTTCCACCCTCTCCTATTTAAACTCCACCCCTCTCGGCCATGGGGGGGCTAAAAAAAAAAAACCTTAAGGAAACTCTGCCAAAATCACTCCAGATCACTCTCTACACATAGAGCACCTGATCCCCACTGAATTCCAGCCCCAATTTCTTCTAGCGAGCCCGATTTTGAGCTCGAACTTTGGCCCAAAACCGGGACACTTCTCCGCGGTGAGCCGATTCCCGAATTGATTGGCTCTACACCTTCACCGGACCCGGGGAAGGTGTCCACCACCAAAAGCCCCATCTCCGAGGCCACCCGGTTGCTCCGGCCTCCAAGCTTTGTGATCGGGCTTGGTCGAAATCATATCCGGACAATTCACCGAGACCAGGAGACTTCATCGCGGAGCTTGCTTGGGACCCGATCGAAGGTGCAACAACTCTCGGATTGAAGCCACACTTCTACGAGCAAGGTATGAGCTAACTCTTCATCCCGAGCTTCTGAAGATTCTTCATTTCGAATGCCTTAGTTTCAATGCATGTTAGCCGTATAGATGTATTCGTCTCTTCAAGACGAATCCATAGAGCATAAGAACATGAAAATCCATTGAGAATCGAGTGAGATCTTAGGGATTTAGTGTGGACGGCTCTCGGGTGAGAACACTCGGGGACGATGAACGGATGCCGTCCATTCGATACACGCGCGCACGGACGGCCAGGATTTCGTCGGAGCGGGGAGACGGTACGAGAACCGCGGGGCCGGGACGGCTGACTCGGATGGCGGCGTCGAATGGGAGCGCGACGCGTGTGCGTTCGGAGGCTGCCGAGGTTTCGGCGGCGCCGCGTGGATAAATAGAAAATTAGGGTATTTTCTGTATTTATTTAATATCGCTAAACTTTAAAAATCCATATCTTTGTGTAGAAAAATCACAAAAATAAAATAAAAATACCTCCTTGCTCGAGTGAACGAGAGGAGAATAATGTGGAAAAGAAATCATTTAATTTAATTAAGTATTTTATTTTTTATGATTTATTTACTCTCTGCATACATTTAATTCTCCATGCATGTATACAATTCACCATGGCATGAGACCATAGGGCTTTTGAAGCCTCTGAACTTGGGAACATTCCCTGAATTTTCCAAGGTCGAGAGGTCATCTCTGTGAAAAGTTATTTATTTTTCAAATGCATGTTGCTCGTTTTGAGTATTTTAATTCCAAAAATTAGCATGTTGTGAAATAAATTCTAGAAATATTTGGTGATGTTCCTTATGACCGGAGAACCCTAGGAAAAATAGGACTTGAGTTAATTCACTCGAGATTAACTCTAATTGGCTTAAACACCCAAAATAGGTCTTTAATTAATTAGAGTTAACCAAGTATCAAATTGACTTGAAATCAATTCTCCACTGACCTTTAGGATCAGAGGAATCCACCATAAAAATTTGAGGTCGATTGGACTTGGTTAGCCCCACTAATTGGGTTGATTAAGCCACTTAGCCATTTTAAACTTTAAAAATTCATAACTTTTAAAATACTTTTTAAAAATTCACCAAATTGGTTTTGGAGCCTCTCTGATATCAGGGGAACCTAAGAAAATTAAAATTTCAATTTTCTAAAAAAGTTGATTTTTAATAATATTTTAATATTTTTAATAATTAAAAAATAATAAAAATCACAAAAATAATAAAATTCACCAAAATGTCACATTTTGAATTTTAATCACTTAGGAACAAATCCACATTTTTCCTAAGTCTATTTAGTGAGATATTAAATTTTAAAGTCCTAAGGTAATTTTAAAATTAAAAAAATGTATTTTCTAGCATTTTCACTAAAATAATTATTATAAATCATAGAAAAATCAGAAAATTGCAAAATTTGTTTCTCTGGTTTCCTTGATATTAGAGAGATTTTTGAAAAATATAAAATCCATTTTTCAACATTTATTTTATTTTTAAATTAATTAACACTCCAAAACTCAAAATAATTATAATAAAAATAATATAATTCAAAAAATCACCAAAATTGGTCCAAGTGCTTCTCTGGTCATTAGGAATGTCCCCTAATTTTCTTAAGGACAGAAACTTTCCCTTGGTCATGTTGTCAAATTTTCCTTGAAAATCTCTATTTTCCACCAAAAATAATTATATAAATAAATTAAATACAGAAAAATCACATTTTCTCCTCTCATGTCTTTATTGACATATGAGTGAAGTCACATAAAAATTTCAAGTTCATTTGAGTTCAATTTAGTGAGTTATGAAATTATTAAGCTTAAAGGGTAAAATGGTAATTAAAATCTTTAATCCTTAATTAAAACTTTAGGTTTAATAAAAAATCAACAAGTAAAATATTTGATCTTAATCTGGTTTGGATGATTGAAATTTAAATAATTAAAGGGTAGAAACCCATTAAATAATTTTAAAATGATTAAACTTTAATTAAATAATAGATTAAATTTGGAAGAATAATAAAATTGGAATTATTAAAATAAGGGATATTTATTAGGAAGAGATTTATTCTTTAATTTAAAAATCCCTAAATTAATTATATCATTAATATTTAACTTTTAATTAAAATGATAACTCAAATTTAAAATATTAAAAGACTTAATTAAATTATTAAACTCTTTTAAAATTTCAATTAAAATTAAAAATTAAAGTAAATTAAAGATTAAATTAAATAATTAAGATTAAATTAAATTTAATAATTAAATTAAATTAAATTAAATTAAATTAAATTAAAATTAAATTAAATAATTAAATTAAATTAAATTAAACAATTAAATTAAATTAAATTAAAATTAAATTAAATTAAATTAAACAATTAAATTAAATTAAATTAAATTAAATTAAATTAAATTAAATAATTAAATTAAATTAAATCAAATCAAATTAATTAAACATTAAATTAAATTAAATCAAATTAAATTAAAACTCAATTAAATTAAATTGAATTAAATATAACATCACTAAGACATAAAAGAAATTAAATATAAAGCAACTTGAACACTATTCCAAATTTAAACCCTTTAACTTAAATCAAATCATTTGAATACTAATTTACCCTTGAAAGCTTTGATTATTATAACTCCTAAATGAAACATTAAATGAAGTGTTACTTCACTCATAGGATATTCAAATGTCTTAGTTCATTCGAGCAAGATTAACAAGACTTGAAAACCTCGGACGATCGATTCATTTATATAATTAAATTCATTTGGACTTAAAATAATCCTAGAAATATTGAAAAGATGTTTAAGATTCTTCTTAAGCACTTCCTCAATATGATAGGATATTTATAAGAACAATTGAATTTGATTGTTCTTTGATGAAGAAAATCGTCCTTAAACAAAAACACAAAGAACCTAGACGTCATAGGAGTTGACTAGCTATAGGATTAGGAATTTGGTAGAAAACCATAACCTTTCCCTTAGCTTTACCTAGGAACTTGCTTAAATATTCTAATTGTGTTTTAAGTGTAGCTTGGGATGACGGGAAGACCCTCCGGGTACGCTTTTATTTTATTGCAATTTACTTTCTTGCAATTTACTTTCTTACGATTTACTTTATTACGAAATGCACTTTACTTTTCTTGCATGATAAAACAACAGTTGCATGAAAACCCACACCTTTAGGATAGTCCCTAAAGCTGAAACCAAAATTAAGTTAAAAGTCATTGCAAGATAAAATTCACCGCCACAACATTTCAAAATATAAAACAACTCAAAATTTAATCACAAACAGAACACAAAACTACAATTACAACTAAATTAAAACGTCCTGTTGGATGATCGGGAATACCTCGGATGATGTAACCTACGTGTTGCTAACGGGATTTCCCACGGTCTAAATGAAAGTGTGGAACTCATTCGGTTGAGTTTAGCAAATTCATCCGGACTAAGTGAATCCGATAAAAATAATGATGCCGGAAGGATGGAACCGTGGGATCTTAACCGGTGTCGTTATAATCAACTTTAAGATTTGTTTTAAATCAAACATACAAAACACTTGGAAATTAAGATCTTCTCTAAACCAAAACACTTTTCTCAACTCCCTGATTTATGATTTCTAAAACTAAACCTCTGCGACAACAAGGAGCTCGGAGCATGGTGGGCGAGCACGACCATCGTCATCGGCAAAACTTGAACCTACTTCGACAAAACTTTCTTAGAATTAAACAACGAAGCCATAGGACTTCGAGGTAGCTTGCACTAGTGCAACATAAATCCTCGACCTCTTCGTTAGGCATTTGCATTGCAAATTAAGCCCTAACCGGTCTTAGGATTCCGAGGTAGTCGTCCGATACGACAATAAACCCTCACATCTTCTAGAATTTGTTTGTTTGATTTTATCATACAAATATAAGCCCTAATTAATTGAAATTGGCAAGATTGAAATATTAAATAAACATTAGGACTTTCCTAAATTCAAGACAAACAATAGGATAGTCGGGAAATTATCGAAGTTCACTTCGAATCAGTGATTTCTCCTACCTTTCTTCCTTTGGATTCACAAAACAAAATGTTCCAAAATTTGATCCATTCCCTATTGAAATTCCAAAATTCAATCTTTGAAAACCTTAAACTTTGAAATTCTTGAGAGCGAGAATCATTGATTATTATCGAGAGTTTTCTTAGGTGATTCCCGTCACTTAAGATGTAATTAACTATAGGGGCTTGCCCTTATAGGGAATTTTAAAGAACCGGAGTAATATAAACCCTGTTTAATACTTTCATATTAAGCGGGAAACTTGTCGGCTTATAAAATTGGTTCGCGGACCAAACGGATGTCACAAATCTTCTAGTTTATTTGATCGAGCCCCACCCTCGAAGCGAGTGTGTCTATCCTTAGGGATAGATACACGGTTTGTGGTGCGGTGCTCGTTTATATAAACTATTTGGGATGTGAAATCGGTTTAATTTCATATCTTAAAACCTTAAATTTAAAATTATTTTCAAAATCAAATACTACTTTCTAAATTATATATATATTTAAATCAAATTTAAAATTTAAATTCGCCGACAACTTACGGTAGGCGACCCCTCTTCAAAATACAACACAACCTAAAAATATGCCGACAGAACTTACGGCGACTCCGTGGGGAAAATTCCTCTCTCCATTATAATCAAATAATTCGCTTTCAAAAATCGGTAGTGTATCCATGTCCCTAATGGATCAAACTACCCTTCTTTCCGTTGGAATACTATGTTCATTTCTATCTTGAACAAGTATAGCCAACATTCTCTCGGATTTAGGAGCCACTTGTTTAGACACCCCTAAACGGAGAGGTTCCGAGATCCTTTTACCTCATTTCCGAGGTGGGGTGGACCCCGATAGGTGTTAGTTTAGGAGTGATCCTTCGAGTCAGGAAGTCTTGCTTAAGACTTTCTTTTCCTTTCCAACTCTGAATCGGATTCCTTACCTTCTCTACACCTTTGAACATTCCGTTCTAAATAAACAAACCCTCTAATAAGTGATTCTTTTAACAAATGATTCTTTCTTATAAATACATGAACAAAGAATGAGTTCGGACTCTTTTCAATTCCTTTCTTTTCGTCACGAAGAAAAGAAGCATAACTTAGGATCGACAACCGGAATCTACCTTGCGAAATGGAAGCCCCGAAGCCGATTTTCTCCTTCACCAACGGACTGGACTTCGGCGTCTATAAGGATGAGCTGCCCGACAATGGGGTCATCCGATTTGGACGAGGATTTGAAAACACGAACGTCAAGGTCACCGACGTCTCCCTCTTTGCATCGACGAACAAGGTATCCGGCGAGGAACCCGCTGCGAGTTCGACCTTAGGTCGACCCAAGAGTTTCCTCCCTGCGAAGGGTCCCGACTAGGAGGAGTACTTGCCGTCCGCGGGAGGACTCGTTCTTACTACCCCCACTCGGTCTAGTTGTTTCGCACCTACCCCGACTTCGCCAAATCGAAGGGGAAAGAAATCCGGAAGCTATGATAAACACCGTTACCAGTGGAGGGTACGGATCTTCTGTAAGACCTTACGTCTTCGAAATCGGGTCCGGTTCGAAGATTCCGTCGGCCGACAAAGACCTAAAGGAGAAATAGAAATAGAAGGATCGCCGGGGAGGCCGAGGCTGCTGAGATTGCCTTCTGGAGGAAATTCCGGAGTTGCCGGAATATACACCGTTACCGAATATACACCACTGCCTGACTACATACCACTTTTGGGAGGAAGCGAGTTCCATCCCCTCTCCGCCGCGAGAGGATGAGGAGAATGTTCGAAAGATTGCTTGCCACATTACCACGGCCCGCATACTACAACGATAGCCGCAAGAAAAGAACTAGAACTACGCCGTTTGCTCGATCTGCAAACTTTGGTAGAAAAGCTCGCAAGGAAGGAAAATCGCCCGTGTCGGAAATTCTACGAAGGATAGGACGGGTGCCGAGTCAAATCCCGTCTTGGGCCCCGAGTAGAACCCGCCGTCATGATAGAAAAGCCGAGCAAGAGAATAAAGGCTAGCCCGCTGTCGTAGTATCGGGATTACGGATTAGGGAGGATACCACCTTCCGGCATTTGGCCGACGGACCATCCGGTCCTAGACCTGCCGCTGCTAGAAGAATGGTGTGGCGTCCCACTACGGGGCGATTGAGATTGAAACATCGGCCCGAGAAGAAAGTCTCGCCGGGAGGCTGGAATGCGAAGAAAGTGCTACTTGCGATGAAGGGGACTCGTGAAAAAAGGACCCGGCAACCATCGCATGACAACCACGAAGATACACGGAAAGCTCCGCTAGAAGATGCCATGGAAAAGTTGAGAATCGACATCCGACGGTTGGCAAAAGAAAGAGAAGAAAAGTTCGGAGATGAGATCGACTCATCGGAATTCATGGACAACGAATATGCGAGAAATCAACATGGTTGAGACACGAGCTTCATCGGCTTCTCGAGGTGCTCCTGCGGCTGCAGAAGAGAGGAGCCGGAGCGATGAAGAGACGGCTTCGGGAAAAGGACGACACGATCGCTCGAATGGCGAGAAGGATGGAAGAGATGGCCATAGCTCCGGCCACTCTCCGAAGTCGAAGTACAACCACATAGAGAGACACCCCCGAAGTCATTCACATCGTAGACGGAGGAAAGGAGATTACATCCGTCGATGGGGATGACCAGCTGAAAAGGATACAGCACGAAGTATGATCCCTGAAAAGGATATCAAGAACTTGGTAGAACGGCGGAGTGCGAGAAGCCTTAGCACAATCGAAGAGCGGGACATCCATTCGGACGGGTAGACCTTACCCAGAAGAATTCGACGCTGTCCGATACCCGAAAGGCTTCGTACCACCTCTGTTTAAGACCTTCGACGGAACCGGGAACCCCCGACAGCATGTTGCACACTTTCGTGCCAGTTGTTGCAATGCCGGCGGGAGCGATGCGTTACTCTTCCGACAGTTCGTCGGCGATCCGTCGGGAATCGCCTTCGGCTGGTATGCGGAGTTACCCGACGGTTCCGTGAAGACATTCTCGAGCTAGAGAGCCTCTTCATTAAGCGATTTGCGGAGCTCGGCACCACATCACTATAGGTGATTTAGTGGTAGAGAAACAAAGGCCGAATGAAACTCTAGTGGATTACATACTTCGATGGAGAAATTTAAGCATGAAGTGTGAACCACAACTGCAAGAACAACATGCGGTCGGCATCTTGCTTAAAAGCATTCACGGTCCGATAGCACTTCTCCTCGAGGGATTCACTATTAAGACTTTTGAGAAGTTGTTAAGCAAGGCCGGAAGCTTGCAAGAAGAGGCGAAGCAATTAAGTTTTGCCGACAAGACGGACAAGCAGAAGCCGGTGAAGACTTTCGAAAAGAAATCCGGGGTCGTTGCAGCAGTTGATAAGGGCAAACAACCGATGCAAATACAACCAGAACGGCCGCAGCAACCACAACAAAATTACCAGCAACCCCGATCCAGCTATCAGTCGTCTCCGCAGTATGAACAACCGTCTCGTCCGCAACGTACATTGAGGGAGCTTCTGAGCAGAGAATATCCGTTCAAAAATGAAGCGGTACCGAAGATGTTCCGCAGCTTAATGAAAACTCCAGATTTCCAGCTGCCAGAGCCCAAAAGACCAGAGGAAGTCAACAAGAAAGGTGATCCCAACTTTTGCCCCTACCATCGGATGCTTGGGCACAAGATAGAAGAGCTGCATTACCTTCGAAAGTTGGCTCGACGACAACCTTCGGAAAGGAAATATAACAATCCCGAAGGAGTACATGAAGGAACCCCGGAAAGGAGGTTCCGTCAATGTTATCTCAACCGATCCCGTCATTCCGATAGATCCCTATGCAACCGACGATGGATGGACTACCGCTCGGACGAGGTCTTCGAAGAAGATTTTAGACAACATCCGAACCGCTTCGATGCGAGCTTCGATTCGAGTTCGAGACCTGTTAAGCCGGTACTATCACTTGCGATAGAAGAACCACCTCGACAGGAGACAATCGAAGAAAAGAAGAAAATTGACGAAGAAGAGGGGACCGAGATTCCTAAGGCTAGACTAGGGGTCTGCTTATCCTAGGATAGTTGTTTCGATTCGGGGGAGAAATCCCTCGAACCTCGATTTTGTATGATTATCTGCTCACTTCGGTGGGATCATATAATGATAAGGGTGATGGCGTTGGCTACGTTTTGACTTGTTTCTAACGATTACGTAACTAGCGACAATCCGGGCGTCGATTTCGATACCAACAACAATTCTCGAATCATACAAGATCTCGACGATCAAAATGACGAAGAAGGCATCCATCGAGGAGGCTACGAGAGCTCGACGAGCAACGGCTCTATCTGTGAGTTTCGAGGAGCTCCGGTTACGATAGAGTTAGAGCCTTCGATTTTGAAGATAATCCGGAAGAGCCGGTCATTCCGATTCGGGAGGAGACACCGACAAACTCAACACTAGATTCGGAAGAAATTACGAAGTCGACTTAAGAAGTGGAAAAGTTCTACCTCCAAGAATGGGTCCAAAAGACGAAGGAAAGCGGATGGTTGTTCAAGAAGAACCAACCGCGCGGAAGACATACCCGTTCGAGAAGAAGCCGAGACGCATGGAGAACAAAGTGGACTACAACGTGCTTAGCCCATCTTAGGAAACTACCGGCCAGCCGAGCATTTACGATGCTCTCATCTTATCGAAAGGAGATGAGGGAAGCTCGATCGAGGCCTTACTTGATCCGGAAATTTGCTTAGCTCGAATGGCCGGAGATTCCTTAGATGAGGTTTGCTCGTTAAAGGAACAACGAGGTGTTACCTTCACGGACAATGACCTACTACTTGGGACGACGGATCACAGACCGACCGTTGTACATTTCGATTACAATTGGGAAGTTTACGCTCTCCGGAGTATTGGTGGATCCGGGAGCATCAATCAATATAATGAGTCTTCGAACACTAGCATACTTGGAAATTGATGCTCGTGAGCTCGAGGCCGACAAAATGTTATTAAGAGGATTCAACCGGAAAGGAGAAAGAGCCCTCGGGTCGATAACGCTACCGATGAAAACCGGTGATTTAGCAAAGACAACCGCAAAATTTCATATAATCGATTCGAAACGTCGTTCAACGCTCTCTTGGGCCGACCATGGATACATGAAAACGGGATGGTACCATCATCTCTGCATCGGTGCATCAAATATTACGATGGAGGGGAACGAGTGCATCAAAGGCGACTTACGACCATTCTCCGTACATGAAATTGGAATCCATGAAGATGCGGCTTATTATGCACCGCCAAAGAAAACGATCTTCTCCGGAGATACGCGTAACAAGTGAAGCAAAGAAAGTTCGAGACAACGAAGAACACGAAGTTCTAGTCCAACGATCACTCACCACTCCCTTCCGGCGAGATGGTGAAGGTTTCTCCACAACTCGCATCCGAGGTCGAGGCCGGGGACGAGGCCGTGGTAGAGACACTAGGACAATTGGACGAGAGGAAACCAGCCATCAATGTTGATTGGGAAGATAGTTCGAAGAAGAAAAAGAAATCGAAGCAAGAAGCGACGACAATAAGTCGAAAGAAGCCGCAATACAAGATCTCCCTCGAAGATGAAGAGAACGAAGAATACAAATCAATGTACGAGAAGATTAACCACTACGTACATACTATGACCCTAACTCCGATCCATTCTAATAAGATCGAGGGTATGGAGGTCAAAGAGGTACGTAGTGACGGTCGAAGCCGATCGAATTCTACCGCGGTGCTTCTTCCTCCAAAGCGAAAATAATGTACAATTCGAAGATGTCACTTCATCAGAATTAATGGAATTACCTTTTGAGTGGTACTCTTCCTGTGTTCAAAATTTAATGCAACGTGGTTTCTTACCTCGACAATGGACAAAAGGCCAATCACAACATTTTGAAAAGTTATGGAATAACTCGGCCGTCCTCCCGATTCAAAGTATGGACTCGGATTCGGCACGGTAGGGTCGGTTGACGATACTGAATTTTGCTTGGTTGTCACTTGCAAGTCCAATGAAAGCTGCATGGAAACTACGGACGAACTCGAAGATTTACAAATTGGAGACGCTCCACCGGAATTCGAAGAAGAAATTAAATCCACGATAGATGAGTTAACGGAAGTTAACTTAGGTACTAACAAAGAGCCTGAACTACCTTTGTTAGCTCCTTACTCGATAAAGAAGACTCCGAAGAAATAATCAAGTTATTAATGGAATTTAAAGGCCTGTTTTGCTTGGAGCTACGATGAAATGCCGGGATTAGCTCCGGAGGTTGCAGTCCATAAGCTAGGAGTGGATCCTACTACATTCCGGTCGGACGAGGTCCCGGAAGAATGCGTGCTAGAAATCGAACAACAAGTCATAGCCGAAGTTAAAAAGCTAATAGACGCTAAATTTGTCCGTGAAGAACAATACCCGACACTGGTTAGCCAATGTAGTGCCGATCGAGAAGAAGAATGGTCGGATCGGAATTTGTGTGGACTTCGAGAGATTTAAACAAGGCATGTCCAAAAGATGAATTCCCTCTACCGATTCCGGAAGCGATGATCGATATTGCTTCGACACATGAAATATTCTCATTCATGGATGGATCTTCGAGGATACAACCGGATAAAAATGGCTCCGGAAGATGAAAAGCTTACGAGCATTCGGAACGCCGATCGGAGTATTTTGCTACACAGGTGATGCCATTCGGACTGAAGAACGCAGGAGCAACTTACCAAAGAGCAATGACAAGAATTTTTGATGATCTCATCCACAATCAAGTCGAGTGTTACGTGGACGATGTCGTCATCAAAAGCAAAGTAAAGGAAAACCACTTGTATGATTTGAGAATTGTTTTCGAACGATTAAGACAATTTAACCTTAAGATGAATCCCTTAAAATGCGCCTTCGGCGTCACCTCCGGGAAATTCTTAGGATTCGTTGTCCGACATCGTGGAATTGAAATCGATCCGGAGAAGATTAAAGCCATCTTAGAAATGCCGCCTCCCGAAACCTTAAAACAACTACGATCTTTTCGAGGGAAGTCGGCATATCTTCGACGCTTTATCTCGAAGCACGTCGGGTAGGTGTCGGCCTTTCTCGGCACTAGTTAAAAAGGACGCCAAATTTATTTGGGAAGAGAAATGCCGTAAGGCCTTCGAAGACATTAAACAATATTTAATGACACCTCTTGTCTTAGCGGCCCAGGTCTCGGGTAGACCGGCGATACTTTACACCGCGGCTTTAGATGACTCTCTCGGAGCCTCGTTAGCTAGAGTCGATGATGAGGGTAAAGAAAATGCTCTTTACTACTTAAGCCGTCGTTTACTTCCGACGGAAGTAAGGTATCCCGCAATTGAAAAGCATTGTTTGGCCACGATCTTCGCCGCTCAAAAGCTCGGGCACTACATGCTTTCTCATAAGGTCAACTTGATTTCGAAGTTTAATCCATTGCAATACTTGATGACTCGTCCAACACTTTCCGGCAGACTTGCCAGATGGTCGATGATATTATTGCAATTCGATATAACTTTCGTGCCTCTGCGTGCCGTAAAGGGACAAGTCTTAGCGGACTTCCTCGCGAGCACACCCTTTGCGGCCGAATCTCCTCTCAATGACGACTGCCGGATGAACAAATAATGAACCTAGAAGTCCTCGATGATCGACGTTGGGAATTATATTTCGACGGAGCATCTTCGGCACACAAAGACGAAGAATCGCAAGTGATAGTGCTCGATAAGGCGGGAATCGGGCTAATCTTTATAACACCGGAGCGGGGGATGTTAAGATACTCCTACCACTTGACGAACCGTGTACAAACAACGAAGCGGAATACGAAGCCCTCATAACGGGATTGGAATTAACTATTCAAATGGGGATAACGAGACATCAACATCTACGGGGATTCACGGTTAATCATTCAACGGATCGCCGGACAATACGGAATTCTAAAGCCAAGACTCGAACAATACTTCCGGTATGCCATACGATTGTTGGAACGGATTCCAAATGTGACAATTTACAAAATTCCTAGAAAAGAGAATGCTTTAGCGGATGCTTTAGCCCGTCTCGCAAAAGAATTTGCTGTTTGCAAGATGAATCGGTGGAAGTGTCGGTTCACGGACGTCGAGTCCTATCACGGCTCGACATAGACACTGATACACAAATCGAGAAAGAAAAAGAATCGGTTGCGGCGGTGACGAGAAAACACGGAAGATTGGCGACGGCCATTGATAGACTACCTGCAAACGGGAAAGCTACCGGACGATAGGTCGTCGGCCATCGGATCGAAAAGAACTGCGTCTTACGCATTAATAAACAACACATTATACGGAAGGTCTTTTGATCGAAATGTGGCTAAGGTGCCTAAGCGGGTCCGAGGCCCGTGAAATTGTTAAAGAGGTGCATTCGGGACTGCGTGGCGCTCACCGATCGGGTCCAAAATGAAGATGAAAATTAAAAGACTAGGGTACTACGGCCCTCGATGATGACCGGTCGCATGAAAATCGCCGAGAGTCGTCACCAATGCCGAGTGCACGGAGTGGTTCTACACCAACCTCCAAATGTGCTACACCCGACAATTGCGTCGTGGCCATTTGAATGTTGGGGCACGGATATAGTGGGTCCGATAGAACCACCATCTTCGAAAGGACATCGCTTCATTCTTGCGGCTACGGATTACTTTTCCAGTGGGCGAAGCGGTTCCACTTAGAGAAGTGAAAGCACACCACGTCTTGCAGGTTTTCGAGAACCGAGTTGTCTACCGTTTCGGAGTGCCGCGCGGGATCATCTCGGATAATGGGTCGGCATTCGAAGCACGCAAATCAACAATTTTGTCGGGAGACACGGAATCGGCGGCGATACTCGACAATTTACTACCCGAGAGCAAACGGCCTCGGCGAGGCTTTTAATAAAACTCTCGTTCAAATCTTAAAGAAAACCTTGGACGATAATAAGAGAAATTGGCACGAGAAATTGTTAGAAGCCTTATGGGCCTGCGGACAACCTTCGAACTCCTACTCGAAGCTACACCTTACGCTCCGGTGTATGGGTCCGAGGCGAGTGTTACCTTTAGAGGTTCGGCTTCCTTCACTCGGAATTGCGATTGCAAACAAGATCACGACAGAAGAAAACGCCGGATTACGACTCGAAGAATTAGAAAGCTTGGAAGGGAAAAGACTTGCGGCGCAACGGAATTTAGAACTATACCAAGCTAAGATGGTTCAAGCCCATGACAAGCCGAGTCCGCCGAAGAACCTTGAAAGTTGGTGACTTAGTTCTCGTTCTCGAGAGACCTATTCTTGCACACCGCAAGATAGGAGGAAAATTTGAACCCACTTGGGAGGGACCGTTTGTGGTTGAAGCGGTATACTCGGGAGGTTCCTACCCAGCTAGTGAATTGCCAGGGAGAACGACATATGCTTCCGATCAACGGACGATACTTGAAAAAGTATTACGCTACCTGATGTTTCGAAGGAATGAATCCTTCATCCCTAAGAAACACGGGCAAAGTAATTACTTATGATTGGGTCCGAACCCAAAAATAATAAAATGTGCTAAGATAAATAAAATCATGATAATAAAGTTTTCCTTGTTTTCTTTTTCAAATCAAAATCTCTTCCCTCATCTTATCCTACTTCATTCCTGTTAAATTTCAAAATATAAGAATAATAAAAAATGTATCTTTAATAAACATTTTCTTAATGTTCTTGTTCTTAGTACAACCACGATCCTTTTCCTTGTCTTTTCGCGGGGAAATGTCGAACGGGCGGTTGGTCTTGAACTTTAAGAATGGCGTAAGCCTTGCACTCGATGAAAAGAGGGTGAAAGATGGAGCGATAATCGAGATTGACTCGGATTTCGCACCGGCGAGCCTACGATACGAGGAAAGTGGCCGGGTCCCGGTTAACCGAGAAGAAGCTGCCGGACGGACAGTGATGAAAGTGGGTGGCCCAAGCCACCAATCCAACAACAAGAAGAGAAAGGCAAACACCGAAGAAGACAAGAAAATGAAGTCCGTAGTCCGCTACGGCGGAGGGCGAGGCTTGTCGGCGCCGCGCCGCGGAGATTCAAGAAGTTCGGAGGGCTACTCTCACGGCCCACGCAACGAAGGAATAAGAATCGCCGTATCCGTAAAATGTTAACAAAACTAGTCTGCGGACCGGCGCGACGAGACAATTGCTAATGCCAGCACCCACATTTCGAGGACACCGGTTCACCGGGAACACGAAGAAAGGAGGCCGGCTCCTAGAATAACGAAAGAACTGGGGAAATCTCCGGAAGATCGGAAGAAAGAAGGCTACCACGCCACCGGATAGAACCACCGAGCGGTGCATGACCTTGTTGCGAAGCAACCCGGGGAATGTCCCGACGGACATCATCCACGAGGAGCCGAGGTATGCGAGGGAACGTGAAGGGATTGAACCATATATCCCACAATATGTCACAAGGCCTCGCCATACGCGGATCATTCCGAATACGAGCTGGAGAGGATGCAAAATGTTGAAAAGAAAACTTTCGAATACTTCGAGAGAATTAAAGGAAGAAGAATCAACATACTAGAAGGCCTCGAGCTACACACCGACGTATTCTCGGAGTATGAACAACGAGCAAATCGTGGATTGTATCCGGGATGCGAAAAGAATGGGCCGAGCGAGGCCGCCGAGGGAAAACACATACTCGGAACCCGGAGATGGATGCCGGGGAAAGGAAGAATCACAATACAATGCGGATGCTTGCTACAACTTTCTTTGAAGACGGAAGGGAAACCCACCGGGGATACTCCGTCATGGGCGAGTAGATCCGATGCCATCGGTTATCAAGAGAATGGTAAAAAGATTGATAACATGGAGAGTACTTGCCGGCAGTTGCATACCCAATAGCTGCATTATCAACATCTACAAACATGGTGACTGCATACCCCCACATATTGATCACCACGACTTCGTCAGACCTTTCTGCACGGTCTCTTTCTTGAATGAGTGTAACATCATGTTCGGATCTGACCTCCGGATAGCAGGCCCGGGTGAGTTCCGAGGGCCAGTGAAGATACCTCTACCGGTGGGTTCCGTCATGATACTGCAGGGTAACGGAGCAGATATCGCAAAGCATTGCATACCAGGAGTGCCAGTGGAGCGAATCTCAGTTACTTTCAGGAGGATGGACGACAGCAAAATACCTTACCATTTCCAACCAGACCCAGAGCTAGAGAACCTCCGGCCTTACGAGCTGTGAGTTACATGGGAAATATCACACCTCCAACGTACATCCAGCCGGCATCCTTGCCAAGGATGGCTTGGAAGGTGATGTTATTGACCATGTACCTCACTATTCAGACATGGATTTTTGACGGATGATTCTTTTGATGGATCAACAAAGATCATACACGGTCCGTTTTGAGTCTACATGGATTGTATGAAATATATTCCGGATCGAGTTGTACGACGTATTTTCAACATGATTGGAATGAAAGTGACCATGTCGCGTTTTGGGCCTTCACCTCTTTTGTGCAAATTGATTGGGAAACGCCATTAAAGTTAAATGAACTTCGAACAAAGAACGAGAAAAGAAATAAAACAAAAAAAGAGAATAAAAGAAAACTTTCTAAAAAAAAATCTAAAAATGACAAACACCAAGTTCACATGAACATTAAATAAACAATAAAATAAAATTTGAACCATTAAAAGATAAACGAAATCAACACAAATCTCAAATTCAATCTTTCCAGATTCTAAATCTCTATCAAATCTCAAATCCGATCTTCTAGATCTCAAATCAAATCCTCGATCAAATTTCAAATCTACTCTCGATCAAATTTCAAATTTGATCTTTCCAAATTCCAAATCAAATCCTCAATCAAATTTCAAATCCAATCTCGATCAAGTTTCAAACTTGATCTTCCAAATTTCAAATCAAATCTTAAATCAAATTTCAATCGAGTTCAAACTCATCCTTCCAAATTTCAAATTCAATCTTTCCAGATCTCGAATCAAATATCAATCAAATTCAAAATTCAAACCTTTTGGGTCGAGGATTTTACATCCAAAACTGCACTGCTTTAGGATCCTTTTCCTATTGCACTGAAATACATCAAAATTCAAACCTTTTGGGTCGAGGATTTTACATCCAAGACTGCATTGCTTTAGGATCCTTTTCCTATTGCACTGAAATACATCAAATTCAACCTTTTGGGTCGAGGATTTTACATCCAAGACTGCACTGCTTTAGGATCCTTTTCCTATTGCACTGAAATACATCAAATTCAAATCAAACTCTTTTTGGGTCGAGGATTTTACATCCAAGACTGCACTGCTTTAGGATCCTTTTCCTATTGCACCTGAAATACATCAAATTCAAACCTTTTGGGTCGAGGATTTTACATCCAAGACCGCACTTGCTTTAGGATTCTTTTCCTATTGCACCTGAAATACATCAAAATTCAACTTTTGGGTCGAGGATTTTACATCAGGACTGTACTTGCTTTAGGATTCTTTCCTATTGCACTCGAAATACATCAAATTCACCTTTTAGGTCGAGGATTTTACATCCAAGATCGCATCGCTTTAGGATCCTTTTCCTATTGCCTCTGAAATACATCAAATTCGAACCTTTTGGGTCGAGGATTTTACATCCAAGACCTTTGGCTTTAGGATCCTTTTCCTATTGCACTGAAATACATCAAATTCAAATCAAACTCTTTTGGGTCGAGGATTTTACATCCAAGACTGCACTGCTTTAGGATCCTTTTCCTATTGCACTGAAATACATCAAATTCAAACCTTTTGGGTCGAGGATTTTACGTCCAAGACTGCACTGCTTTAGGATTCTTTTCCTATTGCACTGAAATACATCAAATTCAAACCTTTTGGGTCGAGGATTTTACGTCCAAGACTGCACTGCTTTAGGATTCTTTTCCTATTGCACTGAAATACATCAAAATTCAAATCTTTTGGGTCGAGGATTTTACATCCAAGACTGCACTGCTTTAGGATTCTTTCCTATTGCCTTGAAATACATCAAAATTCAAACCTTTTGGGTCGAGGATTTTACATCCAAGACCGCATTGCTTTAGGATTCTTTCCCTATTGCACTTGAAATACATCAAAATTCAACCTTTGGGTCGAGGATTTTACATCCGAGATCGCATTGCTTTAGGATCTTTTCCCTATCGCAATGAAATACATCAAATCAAATTCAAACTCTTGAGGTTAAGGATTTTACATCTAACACCGCATTGCTGCGAGATCTCTTCTCATTGCAACGATTCAATCTAATCAATTCAGTTTTCTTTCGAGGTTGAAGATGTTACATCTAAACCTCAGAATTCCAATTCTCATTTCAAATCAAATCCTTCAAATTAATTTTGACAAACTTCAATCTAAATTGAAACTCCAAACTAAAATTTAAACTCACACATCAAAGCTTAAATTGAAACAAAATAAAATCTAAATCGAAATTCCCCAGATCATGTGATTTGGGATTTACCTCCTTTTCCTTTCCCGGCGAGAGTTCAAGAAATCTCCGGTTCCGGAGATATACTTGACACTCCCCGACAGAAACTCTTCTACTTCGTCCTAAGTTCGTCACTTGGACATCTGTGTTGGTTTTGTTGATCGCTTCGGTCAACACCAATACGCGCGGTGTGCTCCGTCAGCTCACCACACCTATTGGAGGTCCATTTGTTGACCTCATTTTTGATGAGGTCTTCCCTTCTTCTTTTTAGTGCTTAGGATCTAGCCTTAGGCTTTTCCTTTGACTATCTTAGAGGACTAGAATTGGGACCCGCCTTTTAGAAATTCAAACCACTTCTAAACTCCCTGCAAACTCCACAAACTTGACTATAGTCCCCTAATCACCTAGAGGGTTGAAATCAAATGTGGAAGTTTAAAGGATGAGTTCCTATAGGACTCTTTGGCTTTAGGACTGCCCTGGGTGGCCTGGTCTGGTGAAGGGGCTGACTTACACTACACCTACATACTACACTCCCACACACCTCCTAAAACTACACCCATACCCAACTTGACCTCCTGACTCGTGTAGGTGATTCACATGGATGGTCCTTAACCCCGAGCCCTTGGCTAAGAGGGTTAGGAACAACATAGTGAATGCCTCAAATGAGTCCTCTCATGGCTCATATGGGCTTGATATGGCTTAATGTCTCAACCAAAATGATTTCTTTCCACCTAAATCCACCCAATCTTCAATTTCCCAAATTTTCAATTTTTGACCCCAGGGCCCTACACCTACTAAACCTACCCAAAACCTTGAAACCCAAATTTTTGCAAAATTTCCAAGTTACCTAAAATTCTTCAAAATTATTCCCAAACATTTCTACACCACTCAAATTGACCATCTATATCCAAAAATACCAAAAATTCCAAGAAAACCTCCCAATACCCTCCAAATACCCAAAATACCCTTCTTGACCCAAAAATCCAAAAATTCAGAAAATTCCCAGAAAATTCCAAAAAATCCTAAATATTCCCAATTTCATTTTGTCCAACTACACCATGGGCCAATTTTGTCAATTTACCCTACTTTTGTCAAAACCCCCAATTTGACCCATTTTAACCCAAAGTGAACTCAATGTCAAACCAAACCTACCCAATTGACCCCAATTTTGGTCCAATTCAATTTTAAACTTTAATTCAACATCCCCAATACCAATCTAGACCAAATCAAAGTCCAATTTGATTGACATTTGGATCCAATTTCACTTTGGGCCTTAAAGCCCAAATTTGGACCCATGACCCAAACTTAGCCCAAACTAACCCAATTCAACTCCAATTAACCCCAAATCTTTTCTAAACCTTCCTTAACATCCCCATAAACAAAACACTAACATGATTTGCCCAAGATTTTGACCCAAACCCCACTCAAATTCAACCCAAAATCAAAAGCCCAATTTTGACCTAAACCCAAACCTAACCCAAATAGGCCCAAACCTCAAAATCAAAACCCAACCAAAGCCAAAACCTCTTTGAAACACTCCCATAAACATTTCTCAACATTTATTTTACATCAATTTCAACCCTAGCCCAACATTGGCCCAAGTTAGCCCAATTTGACCTACATTGGCCCATTTACCAAATAAACCCAAATTCAACTCAATTCAAACCCAAACCACCTTAAATCTATTTCAAATTATTCATGAAACATCCCTAAACCAAAACCAACAACTATTTGGCCCAAACTTCTACAAAAATTCCCATCCATGAACACATCCTTAAACTTAAAAGCCCACTTCCCTTAAACCTTCTTAAAAGCCCATCTTCATTAAATTTTAAAAGCCCAAATCATCCTAAAGCCCACATGACACTTCCCCTCATCATCCATTTGATCAAAATCGCCCCTAAGTTTCAAAATCATCAATTAAACCATTCCAAATCAAGCCACATGTCAAATTACCCCCTAAATGTCAAATATTTCTAAAACCCTTTTCATGAAACAAATCAACCTTTTCCCAAGCCAAATGAAGCCATGAACAAGCCATTCTCGAAGCCACATGAAGCCATGAGGGCTTTGACTTGTCATTAGTCCATTTATGGCAAGAAGAGGGGGTTCTTTCTTAAACCTCCTTTAACCCTTTTTACCTTAATCATGTCACACACTAAACCATGTTTAGCCACCTCATCATGGATGGAGACTTCACCACTCCTTCTAAGCTGACCTAAATGATTCCCTCAGCTCAAAATCAGAGCTTGGAAGGGTGCACCAAGCCCAAAATGGTGGGTTGACCCAAACCAAGCCAAAGTGAGCCTTCTCCCATTCCATTTAAATCAAACTCCTTTACACATGTCAAACCTCGATTGATCGCACAAGCCTCCAGCCACCGACCCACCTGAGCTTGAGGGTGACCCGACCACGGCCGGCCGGCCACCCGGTCGCCGGAAAACACCATGCCCGAAACCTTGGGAGGAGCCAAATTTTGGAATTCCACCTTGCCGAGCTGCCTCACTCCAAATGGCCATTGCGGTATGTTCTTCTCCTCACCGGAGCAGTGATCCCAACCATTAAACTCCCACGGAGAGCTTCCAGACCATGCCTATTTAAACCCCTCACCCTCTCGGCCAAAGGAGGTGCTTGAATGAAACCTTAAGGAAACTCGCCAAAATCACTCCGGATCACTCTCCACACATAGAGCACACGATCCCCACTGAATTCCGGCCCCAATTCCCTCTAGCTGAGCCCGATTTTGAGCTCGAACTTTAGCCCAAAACCAGGACACTTCTTCACGGTGAGCCAATTCCCAAATTGATTGGTCCTACACCTTCACTCGGACCGAGAGGAGAAGTTCCCCACTGAAAGCCCCATCTCTAGGCCACCCGGTTGTTCCAGCCTCCAAGCTTTGTGATCGGGCGTGGTCGAAGTCCAACCTAGACGATTCACCGGACCGGGAGACTTCATCCGGAGCTTACTAGGATCCGATCGAAGGTGTAACAACTCTCGGATCGAAGCTTCACTTCTCCGAGCAAAGGTATGGACTCCCTCTTCTTCCCGAGCTTCCGGAGATTCTCATTTTAATTTGAGTCAATTTAAATGCATGTTTACCGTATGGATGTGTTCGTCTCTTCAAGACGAATCCATAGAAGCATAAGAACACGAAAATCCGTTGAGAATCGAGTGAGAAATTAGGGTTAGAAGGTTGACGATCACGGGTGCACACCAGTCGTAGACGATGACCAGGAGCCGTTGGATCGCGCGTGTATCGAGCGGACGGTTCAGATTGCGCCGGACCAGGGAATGTTACGTGAACCGCGGGGCCCGGGACGGATGACTCAGATGGCGGCGCCCAATCACAGCACGACACGTATCCCTTCGGAGCTGCCGATGTTTCGCTGGCGCCGCGTGGATAAGTAGATAAATAGGGTATTTAATGTATTTATTAAATATCAGAAACTTTAAAAATCCATATCTTTGTGTAGAAAAATCACAAAAATAAAATAAAAATACCCTCTTGCTCGGTGAACGGAGGAGAATAATGTGGAAAAGAAATCATTTAATTTCATCAAGTATTTTATTTTTTATAATTTATTTACTCTCTGCATACATTTAATTCTCCATGCATGTATACAATTCACCATGGCATGAGACCATAGGGCTTTTGAAGCCTCTGAACTTGGGAACATTCCCTGAATTTTCTAAGGTCAGAGGCCATCTCTGTCAAAAGTTATTTATTTTTCAAATGCATGTTGCTGTTTTGAGTATTTTAATTCCAAAAATTAGCATGTTGTGAAATAAATTCTAGGAAAATTTGGTGATGTTCCTTATGACCGAGAGAACTCTAGGAAAAATGGGACTTGAGTTAATTCACTCGGAACAACTCTAATTGGCTTAAACACCCAAAATAGGTCTTTAATTAATTAGAGTTAACCAAGCATCAAATTGACTTGAAATCAATTCTCCACTGACCTTTAGGATCAGAGGAATCCACCATAAAAATTTGAGGTCAATTGGACTTGGTTAGCCCCACTAATTGGGTTGAGTAAGTCACTTAGCCATTTTAAACTTTAAAAATTCATAACTTTTAAAATACTTTTTAAAAATTCACCAAATTAGTTTTGGAGCCTCTCTGATATCAGGAGAACCTAAGAAAATTAAAATTTCAATTTTCTAAAAAAGTTGATTTTTAATAATATTTTAATATTTTTAATAATTAAAAAATAATAAAAATCACAAAAATAATAAAATTCACCAAAATGTCACATTTTGAATTTTAATTACTTAGGAACAAATCCCACATTTTTCCTAGGACTATTTAGTGAGATATTGAATTTTAAAGTTTTAAGGTAATTTTAAAATTAAAAAATGTATTTTCTAGCATTTTCACTAAAATAATTATAATAAATCATAGAAAAATCAGAAAATTGTAACATTTGCTTCTCTGATTTCCTTGATATCAGAGAGATTTTTGAAAAATATAAAATCCATTTTTCAACATTTATTTTATTTTTAAATTAATTAACACTCCAAAACTCAAAATAATTATAATAAAAATAATATAATTCAAAAAATCACCAAAATTGGTCCAAGTGCTTCTCTGGTCATTAGGAATGTCCCCTAATTTTCTTAAGGACAGAAACTTTCCTTTGGTCATGCTGTCAAATTTTCCTTGAAAATCTCTATTTTCCACCAAAAATAATTATATAAATAAATTAAATACAGAAAAATCACATTTTCTCCTCTCATGTCTTTATTGACATATGAGTGAAGTCACATAAAAATTTCAAATTCATTTGTGTTCAATTTAGTGAGTTATGAAATTATTAAGTTTAAGGGGTAAAATGGTAATTAAACTTTTAACCCTTAATTAAAACTTTAGGTTTAATAAAAAATCAACAAGTAAAATATTTGATCTTAATCTGGTTTGGATGATTGAAATTTAAATAATTAAAGGGTAGAAACCCATTAAATAATTTTAAAATGATTAAACTTTAATTAAATAATAGATTAAATTTGGAGGAATAATAAATTGGAATTATTAAAATAAGGGATATTTATTAGGAAGAGATTTTTCTTTAATTTAAAAATCCCTAAACTAATTATATCATTAACATTTAACTCTTAATTAAAATGATAACTCAAATTTAAAATATTAAAAGACTTAATTAAATCATTAAACTCTTTTAAAATCTCAATTAAAATTATAAATTAAATTAAATTAAAATTAAATTAATTAATTAAATTAAATTAAATTAAACAATTAAATTAAATTAAATTAAATTAAATTAAATTAAAATTAAATTAAATAATTAAATTAAATTAAATTAAACAATTAAATTAAATTAAATTAAACAATTAAATTAAATTAAACAATTAAATTAAATTAAATTAAATTAAATTAAATTAAATTAAATAATTAAATTAAATTAAATCAAATCAAATTAATTAAACATCAAATCAAATTAAATTAAATTAAATTAAAACTCGATTAAATTAAATTGAATTAAATATAACATCACCTAAGACATAAAAGAAATTAAATATAAAGCGACTTGAACACTATTCCAAATTTAAACCCTTTAACTTAAATCAAATCATTTGAATACTAATTTACCCTTGAAAGCTTTGATTATTATAACTCCTAAATGAAACATTAAATGAAGTGCTACTTCACTCATAAGATATTCAAATGTCTTAGTTCACTGAGCAAGATAACAACAAAACTTGAAAACCTCGGACGATTGATTCATTTATATAATTAAATTCATTTGGACTTAAAACAATCCTAGAAATATTGAAAAGATGTTTAAGATTCTTCTTAAGCACTTCCTCAATATGATAGGATATTTACAAGAACAATTGGATTTAATTGTTCTTTGATGAAGAAAATCGTTTTCAAACAAAAACACGAAAGAACCTAGACGTCATAGGAAATGACTAGCTATAGGATTAGGAATTTGGTAGAAAACCATAACCTTTCCCTTAGCTTTACCTAGGAACTTGCTTAAATATTCTAATTGTGTTTTAAGTGTAGCTTGGGATGACGGGAAGACCCTCCAGGTACGCTTTTATTTTATTGCAATCTACTTTCTTGCAATTTACTTTCTTGCAATTTACTTCCCTGCAACTTACTTTATTGCAAATGCACTTTACTTTTCTTGCATGATAAAACAACTGTTGCATGAAAACCCACACCTTTAGGATAGTCCCTAAAACTGAAACCAAAACTAAGTTGAAAGTCATTGCAAGATAAAATTCACCGCCACAACATTTCAAAATATAAAACAACTCAAAATTTAATCACAAACAGAACACAAAACTACAATTGCAACTAAATTAAAACGTCCTGTTGGATGAGCGAGAATACCTCGGATGATGTAACCTACGTGTTGCTAACGGGATTTCCTACGGTCTAAATGAAAGTGTGGAACTCATTCAGTTGAGTTTAGCAAATTCATCTGGACTAAGTGAATCCGATAAAAATAATGATGCCGGAAGGATGGAACCGTGGGATCTTAACCGGTGTCGTTATAATCAACTTTAAGATTTGTTTTAATCAAAATACAAAACACTTGGAAATTAAGACTTCTCTAAACCAAAACACTTTTCTCATCTCCCGATTTATGATTTCTAAAACTAAACCTCTGCGACAACAAGGAGCTCGGAGCATGGTGGGCGGCACGGCCATCGTCATCAGCAAAACTTGAACCTACTTCAACAAAACCTTCTTAGAATTAAACAACAAAGCCTTAGGACTTCGAGGTAGCTTGCCTAATGCAACATAAATCCTCAACCTCTTTGTTAGGCATTTGCATTGCAAATTAAGCCATAACCGGTCTTAGGATTCCGAGGTAGTCGTCCGATACGACAATAAACCCTCACATCTTCTAGGCTATTTGTTTGATTTTATCATACAAATATAAGCCCTAATTAATTAAAATTGGCGAGATTGAAATATTAAATAAACATTAGGACTTTCCTAAATTCAAGCCAAACAATAGGATAGTCGGGAAATTACCGAAGTTCACTTCGAATCAGTGATTTCTCCTACCTTTCTTCCTTCGGATTCACAAAACAAAAATGTTCCAAATTTGATCCATTCCCTATTGAAATTCCAAAATTCAATTTTGAAAACCTTAAACTTTGAAATTCTTGAGAGCGGAATTATTGGTTATTATCGATAGTTTTCTTAGGTGATTCCCGTCACTTAAGATGTAATTAACTATAGGGGCTTGCCCTTATAGGGAATTTTAAAGAACCCGAGTAATATAAACCCTGTTTAATACTTTCATATTAAGAGGGGAATTTGTCGGCTTATAAAATTGGTTCGCAGACCAAACGGATGTCACAAAACTTCTAGTTTATTTGATCGAGCCCCACCCTCAAGCAGTGTGTCTATCCTTAGGGATAGATACACGATTTGTGGTGCGGTGCTCGTTTATATAAACTATTCGGGATGTGAAATCGGTTCAATCTCAAATTTAAAATTATTTTCAAAATCAAATACTACTTTCTAAATTATATATATATTTAAATCAAATTTAAAATTTAAATTCACCGACAACTTCTGTTAGGCGATCCCTTTTAAAATACAACACAACCTAAAAATATGCCGACAGAACTTAGTCACCGCGCCAAGATGCCCAAAACCATTGTACCAGGACCATAACAAGTGGAAAGTAGGCATCGAACTGCCAATGCTCAAGCAATAAGAACTAGGACCTAAGTGCCTTAAACTAGCAACAAGTTCCAGGTCATCCATTTTAATGGTTTGAGTTGTTCATAGGCTTCAATTTGGGAGGGAAGTCATAAAAAGTCTCTAATTGTGTAAGAGAACATTCGAAGAGAACAAAATCGAATGGAAATGCAGGTACACTAATTTCAAGTGTAAGAGATTGAAGCAAGGATTCATTGTGAGAATTTCTAAGTGTGTAAATGTACTTGTAATATCAACATTTCATTTTTCGAGAAGGAAGAGAGACAAGTTTGTAATCTTCATGGTAAATTCCATCGGGTTTTATCCTTTCAAATTCTTGTTTTTTATATTTCCGATAAATGAAATTATCATATTCCTAAAGTTTTATACAAGTTGTTGTGTGAATTAACAAAAAAATTTATTAAGTGCTATTTTAACCTTCAATTCTTCATTTAAATTCAACTTGGTCAGTTGCATAGTTAAAATAAACTGTAAAATTAAAGTGTTCGACAAACTCTTAGAAGAAAAAACTAAGTTAAAACACATTAACTTAGGAGAGTATGAATGTAGCTTCTAGGTTAGTACAATACTGTAGGTAAATAAGAAATATTGGGCCAATCACTTGATTTAGGGAACTAAGCATGTTTGATTGCCAAACCATCTTAGATGCCGTGCGAGAGATAAAGAGGGGATTTTCTTTTAATTATCACCCACAATTTGAGCCACTGAAATTGTGTTTTACTATTTTGAAAATTATGATAATTGGCTTCTAAAAGTCACAGAACTTCGAACCTTCATACTAGATTCAATTCTACTATGCTAGAAAATTTTCAGTTTGGGACTCTATATTGGTTCCTTGTGGGATCAATATATGTACTTCGTTATGTATATTAATTGACATATACTTGTGTAATTCACTGATGCTTCATAGTTTTAGATCTATATCAAATGTATGGCACCATTGTCATAGAATGTTGTTAAATGTTTAGTTTTAGGAAAATATTTGTTGCACTATTAGGCTTTAGACTTGAAAATTTTAGGGTTGTATGTTTACTACATTTTCTTTGTTATTTTAATGTTAAAAGAATTCAAAAATATTTCATGTTTTGTGTTTCCTATCTTACTGCTAAATTAGTGTACTTGTTTTACCAATTTTTTATTATTATAAAAATTTTATGTTTTGTTTTCTTTTTAATTTTAGTACACTTTTTGCTTAATTTTATTTTTCTGAGCTATTTGATGGTGACTTATTATCTATGTTAGTTTGGGGTCACTTCACTTGATTGACCTATTTATGTATATAAGGGACATGAACATTGGAACTAGTACTCTACAACACTGAACAAAAAAAAAGAATTATTAAAAAAATAAAAATTTAAAAAGTCTTAAAAAAAGTTAGGGGAGATGGAAAACATACCTCAGGATGAATTCAATGCACCAAGGCTCCATATCTTGACTATACTGCATAGAGAATTCACCAACCCATCAGGAGAAGAGATTCAATTAAGCATAAATAATCCTATAGTTGAAGCCAATACTTTCAAACTCAAACCCACTATTATTAAGATGGTATAAAAAAATCAGCTTGGGAGATCACCCACTGAATACCCTAACCTCTAGTTAGTTAGCTTTCTTGAACTGTGTGCTACCTTTTGATATAATTGTTCATCGAATGAAAAAGTTAAACTTAATACTTTTTCCTTTCTAACTTTGGGATAAGACTAAGGTGTGGCACAGTTCCATAACACCAGGATATATTTCCAAATGAAACAAATTAGCCAATAAATTCCTAGAAAAACATTTCCCTCTCTCTAAAATGGCATAATATAGGAATGATATCCTCTCATTTAACCAATGCTCACACTTTTTTTCTTCCCCACCGTCAGGTCTCGTCTGTCCGCCACACAGGTTCGCCTACATGAAGGTCAAGCTTTAGGACTTACTCTAGGTGGTCTGGGTGAGGCTAACAAACATGCATACACATTACACTCTCACACACTACCTCACAACCCTAAACCAAACTTCTTTACAATTGATTCCTTACTCTTTTGGAAACTCATGTGGGTGGTTTCCCCAAGCTCCTAGCCTCAGGCTAGGGTTTGGCTAGTACCAGCACATGGAGGATCCAAACGGGGAATTCCCTTGGTCCATGACTCAAATGGATTATCAATTCTTTTCAACCCTAATATTACAAAAAATTCAAACTTTTGACCCCTTCACAGCAAAACTCTACCAAATGATTAAATTACTCCTAAAACCCTAATTTTGCCCAGAATTCTGAAAATCAACAAAAATTACCAAAATCCCTCAAAAATCATCTCAAAATATTTCTCACCACTCAAAATACCCAAAACATCTCAAATTTACCAAAAAGTCTCCAAAGTACCCCTAAAATACCCAAAATGACTAAAATGTCCCTCCTAGCCCAAAAATTCCAAAAATTCAAAAAATTCCCAATATCCCCCCAAACATTCCCAATTTCAAATGTGAAACACCACATTGACTCAATTTGACCAAATTAGCACATTATAACCAAAATCTCTAAATTGCCCCTTAAGGCCTAAAATGCCTAAATCACCCTTAATGTCTACTAAATTGACTTCAATTCTCCTCAATTCCAATTCAAAACTTTAATTCAACATCCCCAATCTCAATTGAAACCAAATTCAAGCCCAATTTGACCCACATTTGAACCCAAGCCAAAAAAGCCTCGATTTTGACCATATGACAAAATCTTTCAAAATTAAATATAATGTCAATCAATTTCCCCCAAATTTGAATTCTAAACTCTTTATGACACTCCCCTACACCAAATTAAATCATTAAATGCCCCCAATTTGAGCATAAACCTCACCGAAGTCCAACCAAATCCAAAATTCCCAAATTTTCCCCTAATTAATCACATGCCAAAATCCATCAAATTAAATGCCCTAACCTTAAAATTGCCACACAATTTATGTTGAGAACCCTTCATGAAACCCCTATAGAACATTTTGAACCATTAATTGAGCCATAATTCCACTCTAGCCCAACTTAAACCCAAGCTCAGCCAACTTGCCCCAAATTGACCAAATACCCAATTTAAACCAAATTGACCCCCCAAACCTACTCAAAATCACCCCAATCTTTTTCTAAACTCTTTATAACAATCATACACATAATATTGATCAATCATTTTGACCCAATCTAAGACCAAACCTAACCTAGCCCAACTTGAACCCACATAACCCCAAATTGAACTTATGACCCAATGTGACCAAATTAAACCAAGTGTGACCAAACTAAACTTACCATGGCCAGTCTTTGGACCCTAGGGACTAAGCTTGATCCACCTTACCCAATCTAGTGAAACCATGGACCAAGGGTCCCTCAAATTAGGGGATCCCCTTCCTTAAATGGATAAAACATAAGGAGATTTTCAATAAACACTTAGCCAATTAAGTTCATCATCATGATGGCCTGAACTCTGGCTCACTTGACTTCTAGCCACCGCCCTTGGCTTGGTCGACCGACCTAGTCACCGGAGTACCTCAAAACCAAGAGCCACCCAATGCCAAACTCAAACCAATTTACCCATCCAATGTATCAAGCTCTAGTTGCTTACTGGAGTTGATCTGCCTTCCACCTAAGCAGATAATTCCACCCACCAGCAAGCCTTGAGCTCCACCAGGAAGCCATGTCTATAAAAGTCATCCTTCAAGGCCAAATGGGGGTGCAGAAACTTTCTTAAGGAAACTTTTTCAAATTGCTTCCAGAGCTTCCTCAAGACCTCCTCAGTGCAAGCCCACCATCCTGTAACCCTAATTTCCACTGTCCAGAGCTAATTTAATAGCTCAGTTCTCAGTTAAAACCAAGACAATATCCACCACAGCTCCACAGTGCACCAAATCAAAATTAACTGCACCCACACCATCCCCACACTGAAAGAAGAAGTTCTCCCATCAAAGCCAATCACAGAGAACCTTT
>JAKZJZ010001101.1:0-31669 GCA_022702705.1 Papilionanthe hookeriana x Papilionanthe teres | reverse complement strand
GATACGATACGTATACTTGCGTAGTATCCACAACATAAAAAATTACAATTCTATAAATATAAATAGCGGGGTCATGTTTTTGGCGCCGTTGCAATTAAATTAAAAATATCATAATAAAAAATTGTGGGTCAAGTTTTTGGTGCCGTTGCCGGGGAAAGTAAGAAAAATTTACTAAAGTAACGGACTATTTTAAAACAATCATAATAAATAAATTAATATCTATTCCGAAATTGTATGCGCAAATTTGGAAACGAAAATTTAATACCTTACGATTCTGAATTAGAGCGTACAATTAAAAGAATTAGAAAACAAAAGAAAAAAATTATTTTAACACAAATGGCGAATATTCCTGAAATTCAAAATATGAACCAACAAAGACCATTAAGAGATTATGCCAACCCTACATCAGATGAAATTCATTTAACTATTCAAAACCCCGATGTAACTGCTAATTCATTTGAACTTAAACCCGCAATTATCCAAATGGTACAAAACAATCAATTTAGTGGTTCACCTATCGAAGATCCTAACTTACATCTTGCTAGTTTTCTAGAACTTTGTGCTACTTTTAAATATCAAGGAGTATCCGACGATGCTTATAAGACTTAGACTTTTTCCTTTTTCATTAAGGGATAAAGCTAAAATGTGGTTGAATTCGTTAGCACTTGGATCTATTAAAACTTGGGGAGAATTATCACAAAAATTTCTATCCAAATATTTTCCACCATCTAAAGCTGCTAAGTTTAGAAATGATATAACTTCTTTTTGTCGGTTAGATGGAGAATCAATATATGAAGCTTGGGAGAGATTTAAGGAACTTCTTAGGAAATGCCCACATCATGCGCTACCGGATTGATCGATTATTCAAACCTTTTATAATGGATTAGTAGGATCTTTAAGATCAATCATCGATGCTCTGCTGTGGAGGTTCATTAATGTCTAAACCATTTGATGAAGCTTATGCACTAATCGAAGAAATGGCAACAAATAATTTCCAATGGCTCGCTGAAAGAGTAAATCCTAAAAAGATAGCCGGCATTCATGAAAACGATGCAATATCTATGTTAGCTTCTCAAATTGCTGCTATATCTAAGAAGTTAGATCATTTTGGAATGAACTACCGTCCTATTTTAGAAGAAAACTCATCTGGACAAATCATAGAATCTCAAACTAATTATGAAACTTTAAATGCTATTAATAATAGAACTAATAACCCTTATTCAAACTATTATAATCCTGGTTGGAAAACTCATCCAAATTTTAATTGGAATAACACATCTAATCAACAATGGATGAATCAACCTAATCAAGCAAATCCAAACTATAAACCTAATTACCCATTGGATTTAATAACAATAACCCTCAATTCAAGGATAAGAAATTATCCATGGATGAATTAATTTTGAATATGGGTCATCAGCTACAAAATCAAGGAAATCAACTACAAATTCAAGGAAATCAATTACAAATTCAAGGAACATCTACTAAAAATATCGAAACTCAACTTGGACATATTGCTATCTTGCGCTAAATAATAGAATACACGGAAATTTTCCTAGTAATGTGGAAGTAAATCCTAAAGATCAAGGAAAAGAACAAATTAAAGCAATACAACTAAGGAGTGGAAAAGAATTAGAACCTCAAATTCAAAAAGAACTTGAAAGCCAAAAAGAGGAAGTGGAAATTGAAAAGGAAACAATTCAACAAGATTCAAACTTGGAACATCCTTTAATACCTATGAAAATTTTTGTTGAAAAACCTCCACCACCATTTCCTCAACGACTAGCTCAACATAAAAAAGATAAACAATTTGCTAAATTCCTTGAAATATTAAAGAAATTAACAATTAATATACCTTTTGTTGAAGCTTTAGATCAGATGCCAAATTATGTAAAATTTATGAAAGATATTTTAAATAAGAAAAGAAAATTCACTGATAATGAAACTGTCGCACTTAGTGAAGAGTGTAGTGCTATTATTCAGAAGAAGCTTCCTGAAAAATTGAAAGATCCTGGTAGTTTCACTATACCCTGCGCTATAGGAGAAAAATTTTATGGAAAAGCTTTGTGTGACTTAGGAGCAAGCATCAATCTAATGCCTCTATCAATTTTTAAGAGATTAGGATTAGGAAAAATTACACCTACTTCGGTAACCCTTCAATTAGTCGATCGTTCGGTTACCTATCCTAAGGGAGTTATTGAAGATGTGTTAGTAAAGGTGGATAAATTTATCTTCCCAGTAGTTTTTATTGTTTTAGATATAGAGGAAGATAAAGAAATTCCTATCATTTTAGGAAAACCATTTTTAGCTACTGGAAAAGCTATGATTGATGTTCAAAAAGGAGAATTAACTATGAGAGTAAATGACCAAAAAGTTACATTTAATATTGCAAAATCAATGAAATATCCTGCAGCTAGAAAAAGATGATGAATGTTTTCGGATGGAAATACTTGAATATTTACAACAAGAACATTTTAAGGAATATTACGAGGATAAATTAGAAAAGAAAACACTCGAATTAATTGAAGATAATCATGAAGAACTAGATTTTATTCAGGAAAGATTTGAATTTTTGGATAATGCGAAAATACCGACAATAATATAGTTCCATCAATTATTAAACCTCCCGAACTTGAGCTAAAAATATTACTCGATCATTTGAAATATGCTTATTTAGGTAATTCTTCAACTTTACCAGTTATTATTTCATCCGCATTAAACGAATCTCAAGAACAAAAACTTTTAGAAACTTTAAAAAAATATAAAAAAACTTTTGGTTGGACTTTAGCGAGATATTAAAGGAATTAGTCCTTCAATCCGTATGCATAGAATTATTTTAGATGATGAACATAAACCTAAAGCGAGATCCCCAAAGGAGATTAAACCCGATAATGAAAGAAGTAGTTAAGAAAGAAATTTTAAAATGGTTAGATAATGGTATTATATATCCTATTTCGACGAGTGCTTGGGTAAGCCCAATTCATTGTGTTCCTAAGAAGGGAGGAGTGACCGTCATCGCTAATGAAAATAACGATCTTATTCCTATAAGACAAGTTACTGGTTGGCGTATATGTATTGATTATAGGAAATTAAATACCGCCACATGGAAAGATCACTTCCCTTTACCATTTCTAGACCAGATGTTAGATAGATTAGCCGGACATAAGTATTTTTGTTTTCTAGATGGATACACCGGTTATCATCAAATACAAATTGCTCCCGAGGATCAAGAGAAAACTACATTTACTAGTCCTTATGGAACTTTCGCTTTTCGAAGAATGCCTTTTGGATTATGTAATGCACCGAACAACATTCCGGAGATGTATGATGTCTATATTTAGTAAGTTAATTGACAATGGAATAGAAGTATTTATGGATGATTTCTCTGTATTTGGAACATCATTTGACACATGCTTAACTCATCTTGAAAAAGTATTAGAAGTATGTGAGAAAACAAATTTAGTTCTAAATTGGGAGAAATGTCAATTTATGGTTGCGGGCAGCATTGTATTAGGGCATAAAATTTCGGAAAAAGGCATGGAAGTGGACCCTGCAAAAATTCAAGTTATAGCTAAATTACCACCTCCAACTACGGTAAAAGGGGTAAGAAGTTTTCTTGGACATGCTGGATTCTACAGACGCTATATAAAAGATTTTTAAAAAATTACTAAACCTCTATGCCAACTTCTCGAAAAGGACAAGAAATTTGAATTTACTAATCGAATGCTCGAATGCTTTTGAACTCTTAAAAGAAAAATTAATTACAGCACTTATAATAGTTTCACCTAACCGGGAGAAACCATTTGAGCTTATGTGTGATGCTAGTGATTATGCTTGTAGGAGCGATTCTTGGGCAAAGATATGAAAAGATTTTTAAAGTTATATACTTATGCTTAGTAAAACTCTAAATGATGCTTGAAATAAATTATACAGTTACAGAAAGAGAACTATTAGCGGTAGTATATGGTTTTAATAAATTTAGACCTTATCTGATTGGAACTAAATGTATCGTGCATACTGATCATTCTGCTATCAAATATTTAATGCAAAAGAAAGATTCCAAACCAAGATTAATTAGATGGATGCTATTAATGCAAGAATTCGATTTTGAGATCGTTAATAAGAAAGGAACCGATAATCGAATTGCGGATCATTTATCAAGATTAGAAAATCATGAATTATCCGATATTGAAAATGAAATTATAGACATGTTTTCCGATGAACAACTATATAATATCAATGAGTGGAAAATACCATGGTATGCTTGATATAGTAAACTATATAGTTAGTAATATTTTACCACCTATGCTAACTTTGCAACAACGAAAAAATTCATCCATGATACGAAAACTTATTTTTGGGATGAACCATATTTATATAAGCAATGTAAGGATTTAATTATTAGAAGATGTGTACCTTATGAAGAAAGCTGAACCAATTATTCAAAAATGTCATGATTCTAATTTTGGAGGACATTTTGGGACCGATAAAACTGCTTATAAGATTCTACGATACTGGATTTTACTCGGCCTACTCTATTTAGAGATGTATATAGATATATTAAAACTTGCGATAAATGCCAAAGAGTAGGAAATATATCTAGAAGAAACGAAATGCCTCTAAACTTTATATTAGAAGTTAAAATTTTTGATGTTTGGGGATTAGATTTTATGGGACCCTTTATTCCTTCGTTTGGAAACTCATATATATTAGTAGTCTGTTGATTATGTTTCCAAATGGATTGAGGCACAAGCTTTACCTAGGTGTGATGCTAAGAGTGTTTCAAAATTTCGATGAAAAATATTTTTACTAGATTTGGAATGCCGAGAGTGATTATCATCGACGGAGGAACTCATTTTAGAAATAAATACATTCACAAACTAGTAGAAAAATACAATATTACTCATAAGATATCCACTTCTTATCATCCACGGACTAGCGGATTAGTTGAAGTATCTAATCGTGAGATTAAACGTATTTTAGAAAAATCTGTAAACCCAAATAGGTTAGATTGGTCTATTAGATTAGACACTGCATTATGGGCTTATAGGACTGCTTATAAAACTCCGATTGGAATGACTCCTTACAGACTTATATATGGAAAAATGTGCCACTTACCAGTTGAATTAGAACATAAAGCATATTGGGCGATTAAAGAATTTAATTATAATATGAAGGAAGCTGGTGAGAAAAGATTGTTGCAATTAAATGAATTGGAAGAATTAAGAAATGAATCGTATGATAATGATCGGATTTATAAAGAAAAGATGAAATTATGGCATGATCGGAAGATTAATCGGAGAAATTTTGAACCGGGACGGGAAGTTTTGCTATATAATACTAGATTGAAATTATTTCCTGGAAAATTGAAGTCTCGATGGTTAGGACCTTTCACCATAACTCAAATATTTTCATACGGAACTATAGAAATCGAAGATCCAAAAGCTGGACATAAATTTAAAGTTAATGGACATAGATTAAAACCATATTTCGAAGGTATAAGACCTAACTATAAAGAGGTTTTAATGCTTAGTCGACTCGATTAATAATTGAAATTAGGTCGGGTCGACGACGTTAAACCAAGCGCTTTATGGGAGGCAACCCATATTAGTTATCTATTTTTATTGTATCTTAATAGTTAATTTATATTATTGAAACTTTACTACTCAATTATTATTAAGAATCATCACATATTCGAACCATTATGATGAGAAAAGAAATTATTCGATTTAGAGCGAAATTGGACATTATTTTGAAATCTCGCCGACGGCGAGGTCGATACTCGCCGACGGCGAGGTTCGCGCCTAAATTAGATTTAGTTTATTTATCGAGCTCGGCCGACGAGCGAAACGTCCTCGCCGACAGCGAGAACCGGAAAGGCAGTTTTTATAACTAAGTCACCGACACCGACAACGAGGAAGTTATAAAGATGAGTTATTTATACTTTGAATGCCGATTTGGACGGTTTCAACACCAATTCCTTTGTGAAAACCCATTCTTAAACCACTCTAAGTCTGCCTTCTTCACTAGAATTCATTCCATTCACCATAATGGCCTCCGAATTCTTAGATTCCTCTAAACCTGGAGTGTTTAACCGGAGGAAATTTGTGAGTGGGGAAGCGCATCGGATCTTCAACAAGGTTTTGATAAAGAAAAGAGTTATCAAGGAACGGGGATTTTTCAATCGAGGATTAGAGAATTCCACTACGAAGATATAAGAAACGATTGCGCAGCGGCACTGGGAGGTATTTTGTTACACTACGTCTGCTGTTGTTATTCCAGTTGTGAAAGAGTTCTACTCTAACTTACATGCGATCAACAATGGGAATGTCTACGTCCGAGGAAGATGGGTGACGTTTACTCCATCAAGAGTAAATGAATTATTCTCTATAGAAAACACCCCGGTATGTCACTATTCAAATTTTGTGCCTTCTCGATATAATATGAATGAGATATTTCGATATCTGACTGATGAACCGGAAGATTGGGAAATGCGTGAAGATGGGTATGTTAGTTTCTCTGCATCACTTTTGAATCCTCGTCTCAAAGCACCGACACTTTTTCATCTCATCTAAATTGTTACCTACTATGAGGGTAAACAAGGTTTCGAAGGAATGCGCTATATTGAATTATTGTATTCAAAGTGGATTACCTATTGATGTTAGATCAATAATTGTTAAGTCTGCATTGGTTTTAATTGTGCATGGGTCAGTTCACGGACTAGGACACCCATCTACTTATTTTTGCATTATGCGATCGGTACCGGGTTTCTTATGAAGCTTGGGAAACGGTTCTGTTACCTTGGAAGCCGCTTGATCCTACAGATATGTTCCCTACTTTGGACAATAATGAAAACATTACATTTATCTCTGATAGAGCTTCACAGAATAATCCTATAGCAAGGCCTATTTCGGATAAAACGGAGTTACTTTTGAAGAAAATTACTGGAATGGAGAAAGAACTGCAGAAAGTGAGAGATTCAATAGACAATATATCTGATTTATTTGATCACATTGACTGGAGGATGAAGGAACACTTCGATCATTCTGGACACTTGGAAGCTAGCTTTCTTCATTTACTAAGACAGAAGGGTTGGATCACTGAAGAACACTGCTCGAATTTCCCTTCGAGCCTTTCTATAACTTATTTGTGCATCATCGTCATATCGGAAATATCGGAGAAGATGAAGATTCGACCTTGAAGAGTAGTAGTAAAGATTTTCATAGTATGTTTGTATTTATGTTATTTGATTTGATTTAGATTTTATTATGTGTGGAGTGATGATTTGAATATCTCGAAACTTAATTGAGATATGCGTCATAGTTTTGTATCGGCATTTAGTGTGTCGTGGATTGGTTTGCGATGCTCGATTAGTAGTAAGGATTGAAGTTTGAAGTTTGATTATAGAGTTTTAAATTATGTTAGTTTGTATGTCTCATGGATTTCAATATTAAAGTTAATTTGTTGTGTTGTGTGAATTTGTTTGTGTATAAGTAGCTAATCTTCATATTAAATTAATAAATGATATGATCGAAAATATAATATAAGGCAAATCGAGGTTGAAAATGATTGACGAAATTCAAAAATTGAAATTTTTAGGACCTCGCCGACGGCGAGCAAAATCCCGCCGACAGCGAGATTGATCTCGCTGACAGCGAAGAATTTCTCGCCGACGACGGATTGTTCCCGAAACTTTTGCCTTATGGAATTAATTAGCTAGCTGACGGCGAGAAAAATCTCGCTGACAGGGAGAACGCAAAATGACCTATATTTGACCGGTCAAAAACACTATTCATCATCCCCAACCTCTCATTTTCGCAAAAACCGACCTAGGGCTTGAGAGATCTTGGATTTAGAGGCGATTCCATCACTCAAAAACACCGGATTTCATCTTCTCTTGGTAAGTGCTTCACTCCTATGCAAAAATTTTTGATTTTCACCATGTATTTTCACCACATTGCAAATTTTGGGAAAAATCAAAATATGGAAGAAATATTCGGTGGAAATCCACGGAATTTAAATTAAATTGCTTATATATGTTGTAGGAAGCCTTCTTAGAATTATTTTTAAGTTTAGTGAAAATTTTCATGATTTTCACAGATCGATCGTATGGCTCCACGACAAAAACATCGAGTAGAATTCGACGAAGACCGATTCATCAATGCACGAGCACAGACTAAATATTTTGAAAATATTCGAGGAAGAAAGTGCATTGCAGATCGGGTTTTCAAAAATTCGGGAGGAGAAGTAGAGCGGATTATTAAAGAACGAGGTTGGGAGAATTTCGTTACGTTCGATATAGAGCAATTTGTGGAAGTGGTTAAAGAATTTTATGCCAATTTAGCTGCTCGGCGAAGATGCACCGATAAAGGTACGAGGGTTTTTGTAGAATTCAATGCTGCAAGAATAAACGCATTCTATGAAGTTCATGACTCGCCCTTTAGCGAGTATGAAACTTTTGGAACGATGGAAGGACCAACTGGAGGAAGTCATTAACTTTCTCAGCGATGGGACCGGAGTTTGGAAAATTAAGCGACAGGAAAGAGTGAATTTTCCTCTTTCTAAATTAAATGCGATCTCCAAAGCTCGGCATTACTTTATTTGTTCTACTCGTTACCCACCTATCACCACAGTGAGGTAACACGAGATAGAGCAATTCGAATTTACGTATTCGGAATAATAGAAGCATCAACATCGGGAGACTTATTTATCGAAACATCCTGGCCACTCCTCGAAATGAGAGTGGAGCTGGATTGGGACACCCTGGATTAATTTTTTCACTCTGCCAAATCTCTGGAGTTGAGGCTAGAGATAATGAAGAATGGGTAGAACCAATGAAACCACTCACAGCTGCTAATATTATGAAGTATGAATCTCATTAAGGGTGGAGAGCGGGAGTAAGAAGTTATTTCACTCGGTCGAGTAGAGATATACCCTCTACTAGCCATGAACCTCCCGAGCCTACCACCCCTACCCTACAAGATACGATGAATGAATTGACACTTGCATAGAAGAAGTTTTGAGCAATTTGGAGAAACAATGGGGAGAAGATTTGATCATTTTGATCAAAGAATTGATAATACTGGAGAGGAGACATGATTATGATAGCGAATATCTCCGGCGACATTCGGAATACGAGATTGCATACTATGAAGTCGAACGTCGTTATAGGAGTGGTGATTTAGATGTTGTCTTTCACGAGTGCCCCCGATATTCACGAGTACCGACTGCTCGGTCTTCTCGGCTTACGGATCGGGAAGGAGATGATATAGATTGGAACTTTGGTGCTGAAGATTAGGACTTTATTTGTTTTATTTATCTGATGTTAAGTTATTTTAAAGACTTTATATATTTGTAATATTCAGTACTTTATGTTTTGAGACATTGGATGTTTGTTGGATTATTTGTTTGAATTGTTGTAGTAGTTTAGTTTTTGTTTTTTTTTTTGTTTTTTTTTTGTATCTGTTAGTTAAAATGTTTTTAATATGTTAGTAATTCATATGTATAGTGTAGAGTTAATTTTAATTGTTATAGTTAATACTTATCTTAGATTTTATCCTTGCATTTTCTTTAAATTGTTATATATATATGGAGAATACTAACGAGTACGAGGTTCAATGAAAAATGAAAAAGCTCGCAAAAATTTCAAAGAAAAAGAAATACCTAAACTTCAAAGGTATGATTTATTTACTTTCCCTTTTTCATTATTTAGAATAGATATAAAAATTTAAGTTTGGGGGGAGTAAAATACAAATTTAGTTTTTAACTTGTTCTCAATTTCTATTTTCAAATTATTATAAAATGATTTTTATAGCAATTTTTTCAATTTAATTAATATGAATTATTTTATTTAATTATTATAAAAGGTTAAATGAAATATTTTTAGTGCTTTAATTAATTAAATAGAATAAAATATTTGGTTAAAGGGAATAAGAATATAGTAAACTGTTTTTAGTAAGGAAAACTATATTCTAAAATTAAAATTCTTAAGTATTCAAGTGAAAAAAGAAAAGATTGAAAATCAATAAAGTAAAAACTATGAAGTATATATAAGCGAAGAAATATTCCTAAGTTTCAAATTTAGGAAGATGAAAATGAAGTTCAAAATTATTAACAGGCTCTCCAGGATACGGTAATCCTCATTAAAAAAAAAAAAAAAAAAAAAGGAGAAGCTTTAGGAGATGCCTTATCAAAAATTGGCTTCATTTGAATTAACCTAAAGGGAAAAACTTAGATATTTCCAAACTTATGTTTATGGATTAGAATTTTACCTAATAGTGTTTTCTTGAATTTCTTATCATATGAATATCTTAAGTAGTTATTCTTTTAAATATAGTCATTCACGAAATGAATAGTAAGCTAGAAATCTTAGACTCGATAACTAATAAATTTATTTCTATAAGATTAATTAAATTACATGAATTATTTTTATTTAACTTTATTATGATATTAATTAATCTAATTCATAGTTTATTTGAATTGAAAAATTTTACTATAGAAATCATTATTTTTATGTAGTATTAAAATTACTTGAGGACAAGTAATAAGTAAGTTTGGTGGATTTTGATCGTCGAAAAATTTATTAAGAAATTCATACCTATTTTTGATGAAATTGCACTTTAAAGAAGGGTATTTTCTTTATTTTGTTGCAGGAATGAATAATTTAGGTGATAAAAGCAAAAATCATAAAAAGGAGCGAATTTGGAGCAAAATCATGCAATTTGTGCTGAGTCGCCGATGGCGAGATCGAGCCCGCCGACGGCGAGATCGAGCCCGCCGACGGCGAGATCGAGCCCGCCGACGGCGAGGTTACGAGGAGGCATTTCTGAAGGATTTATAAATGTCTCGCTGACAGCGAGCCCGAGCCCTCCGACAGCGAGATAGCGCGGTTTGAAGATCTTCTAGAAGCCTCGCCGACGGCGAGGTAGTTCGTCGCCGAACGGCGAGGTAGTTCAAATGGCACGGATACATTGAACACTGGACACTTTTGAAGAGATGCTTACACACCTCTTGGACCTTTGCTTACCTCATATATAGAGGCCGAAATTCAGTCTCATGGGTGTTAATTTGTGTGCAGTCTTTTATGTTCTAAGTGCAATCTTTTAGTATGGTGTTAATTTTTATGCATGAAGTGTGTCTTAGTGAGTCTTTAGTAAGTTTAGTGAGTAATTAGTGAGTCGTCTTGTATTGTAAGGAAGAGTCGAAAGGAACTACGAGGAGTCCGTTTGGGGATAAATCGAGATAAGTATTTGTATTTATTGTTTTTAACTTTAAATGAAATCCATGCTTAGTTTAGTTCCCATGCATTACGAGTAGTTTATTAGTCTTTCTCCTCGTTTTTGAAATTAAGTGACTTGATGAAATTAAAATTGAGATACTTTTATATATATATTAATAAATTGTGATAATTTTTACTTAAAACTTAATTTACTTTCAAACTGGCCATTTGAATTGTTAAAATATGTTGGTTATCAACTATAGTAAAAATTACATCGATATTCGGGGAATTCAAAAGCCTTGGAAGGAGGGTGCAAATAAATAGGGAAATAATATCACTCGGGCGTAGAATTGAGCATTATAGTGTGACGGACTAAAATATTCAATTCGGTCCTATTGTTTGAGAGCCGAAGTGTAGATGTTAGCCCTCGGGCGAGGGGAACGTGGGAGCTCGAAGTGGCGGTCGGTATCCTTCCGGCCTAGCCGCAGATTCAGTAATCAAACATAGGATTAGTCAATATTCTTTACACCTGGACCAAAGGGTAAAGAATATGAATGCTCCTATTTGTCACAATACCTTAAAATTATCTATTTAAATTCATTAATCACTTAAATTTCTAAACAAGGGGAAAGATACTTTTTCTGAATAGTTAAGACTTACTTAGCAATTAGTTTAACTTCCTGCACTTTCAATACGTATTAATTTTCTACTTAGTTAAGTTACCTAATTAAAATACTTAGTTTTCTTTATTGCGCTCAAATTTAGAATTCCAAATTTTTGTATACTATTTTAAAAATTATTATTATTATTTTAAATTAGTTGTTATTTAATTTTCTCTTTCCCTGTGGGATCGATAACCAGGACTCCATTAGAGCCCTGTATTACTTGATACGATACGTATACTTGCGTAGCATCCACAACATAAACAATTACAATTCTATACATATAAATAGCGGGGTCATGTTTTTGGCGCCGTTGCAATTAAATTAAAAATATCATAATAAAAAATTGTGGGTCAAGTTTTTGGCGCCGTTGCCAGGGAAAGTAAGAAAAATTTACTAAAGTAACGGACTATTTTAAAATAATCATAATAAATAAATTAATATCTATTACTGAAATTGTATGCGCAAATTTGGAAACGAAAATTTAATACCTTACGATTCTGAATTAGAGCGTACAATTAAAAGAATTAGAAAACAAAAGAAACAAATTATTTTAACACTAATGACGAATATTCCTGAAATTCAAAATATGAACCAACAAAGACCATTAAGAGATTATGCCAACCCTACATCAGATGAAATTCATTTAACTATTCAAAACCCTGATGTAACTGCTAATTCATTTGAACTTAAACCCGCAATTATCCAAATGGTACAAAACAATCAATTTAGTGGTTCACCTACCGAAGATCCTAACTTACATCTTGCTAGTTTTCTAGAACTTTGTGCTACTTTTAAATATCGAGGAGTATCCGACGATGCTTATAAGACTTAGACTTTTTCCTTTTTCATTAAGGGATAAAGCTAAAATGTGGTTGAATTCGTTAGCACTTGGATCTATTAAAACTTGGGGAGAATTATCACAAAAATTTCTATCCAAATATTTTCCACCATCTAAAAGCTGCTTAAGTTTAGAAATGATATAACTTCTTTTTGTCGGTTAGATGGAGAATCAATATATGAAGCTTGGGAGAGATTTAAGGAACTTCTTAGGAAATGCCCACATCATGCGCTACCAGTATCGGTCGATTATTCAAACCTTTTATAATGGATTAGTAGGATCTTTAAGATCAATCATCGATGCTTCATCTTGGAGGTTCATTAATGTCTAAACCATTTGATGAAGCTTATGCACTAATCGAAGAAATGGCAACAAATAATTTCCAATGGCTCTGCTGAAAGAGTAAATCCTAAAATGATAGCCGGCATTCATGAAAATGATGCAATATCTATGTTAGCTTCTCAAATTGTCTGCTATATCTAAGAAGTTAGATCATTTTGGAATGAACTACTCTCCTATTTTAGAAGAAAACTCATCTGGACAAATCATAGAATCTCAAACTAATTATGAAACTTTAAATGCTTATTAATAATAGAACTAATAACCCTTATTCAAACTATTATAATCCTGGTTGGAAAACTCATCCAAATTTTAATTGGAATAACACATCTAATCAACAATGGATGAATCAACCTAATCAAGCAAATCCAAACTATAAACCTAATTACCCAGTGGATTTAATAACAATAACCCTCAATTCAAGGATAAGAAATTATCCATGGATGAATTAATTTTGAATATGGGTCATCGGCTACAAAATCAAGGAAATCAACTACAAATTCAAGGAAATCAATTACAAATTCAAGGAACATCTATTGAAAATATCGAAACTCAACTTGGACATATTGCTACTTGCGCTAAATAATAGAATACCCGGAACTTTTCCTAGTAATGTGGAAGTAAATCCTAAAGATCAAGGAAAAGAACAAATTAAAGCAATACAACTAAGGAGTGGAAAAGAATTAGAACCTCAAATTCAAAAAGAACTTGAAAGCCAAAAAGAGGAAGTGGAAATTGAAAAGGAAACAATTCAACAAGATTCAAACTTGGAACATCCGTTAATACCTATGAAAATTTTTGTTGAAAAACCTCCACCACCATGTCGGCATATTTTTAGGTTATGTGTTTTATTTTGAAAAGGGGGTCGCCTAACAGAAGTTGTCGGTGAATTTTAAATTTAAATATAGATATAATTTAGAAAGTAATATTTGATTTTGAAAATAATTTTAAATTTGAAGGTTTTAAGATATGAAATCAAACCGATCTCACATCCCAAATAGTTTATATAAACGAGCACCGCACCGCAAACCGTGTATCTATCCTTAAGGATAGACACCACTTGTCACGATGGGGCTCGGTTAAATAAACTAGAAGATTTGTGACATCCGTTTGGTCCGCGAACCAATTTTATAAGCCGACAAATTCCTCTGCTTAATATGAAACTATTAAACGGGGTTTATATTACACAGGTTCTTTAAAATTCCCTATAAGGGCAAGCCCCTATAGTTAATTACATCTTAAGTGACGGGAATCACCTAAGAAAACTCTCGATAATAATCAATAATTCGCTCTCGAGAATTTGAAAGTTTAAGTTTTCAAAGGATTGAATTTTTGAAATTTCAAAAGGGATTAGCTCAAATTTGGAACATTTTATTTTGGAAATTCAAAGGAAGAAAAGTAGGAGAAATTACAGATTCGAAGCGAACTTCGGTAATCTCCTGACTATCCTATTGTTTGGCTTGGATTTAGGAAAATCCTAATGTTTATTTAATGTTTTAATCTTGCCAATTTTAGTTAATTAGGGCTTATATTTATGTGATAGAATCATACAAATAGCCTAGAAGATATGAGGGTTTATGTCGTATCGGACGACTACCTCGGAATCCTAAGACCGGTTAGGGCTTAATTTGCAATGCAAATGCCTAACGAAGAGTTGAGGATTTATGTTGCACTAGGCAAACTACCTCGAAGTCCTATGGCTTTGTTGTTTAACTCTAGGAAAGTTTTGTTGATGTAGGTTCGAAGTTTTCTTGACGACGATGGCCGTGTCTGCCCGCCATGCTCCGAGCTCCTTGTTGTTGCGAGAGGTTTAGTTTTAGAAATCATAAATCGAGAGATGAGAGAAGTGTTCTGGTTTAGAGAAGTCTTAATTTCCAAGTGTTTTTTTGTATTTTAATTAAAACAAATCTTAAAGTTGATTATAACGACACCGGTTAAGATCCCACGGTTCCATCCTTAGGCATCATTATTTTTATCGGATTCACTTAGTCCGGATGAATTTGCTAAACTCAACCGAATGAGTTCCACACTTTCATTTAGGCAGTGGGAAATCCCGTTAGCAACACGTAGGTTACATCATCCGAGGTATTCCCGATCATCCAACAAGACGTTTTAATTTAGTTGTAATTGTAGTTTTGTGTTCTGTTTGTGATTAAATTTTGAGTTGTCTTATATTTTGAAATGTTGTGGAGGTGAATTTTATCTTGTAGTGTCTTTTATTTTAGTTTTGGGTTTCGAGTTTTGGTTTTACATCCTAAAGGTGTCGGTTTTCATGCAACTCGTTGTTTATCATGCAAGAAAAATAAAGTGCATTTGCAATAAAATAAACTGCAATAAAATAAAAGCGTACTCGGAGGGTCTTCCCGTCATTCCAAGTTGCACTTAAAACACGGTTAGAATATTTAAGCAAGTTCCTAGGTAAAGCTAAGGGAAAGGGTTATGGTTTTCTACCAAATTCCTAATCCTATGGCTAGTCATTTCCTATGACGTCTAGGTTCTCATGTTTTTAGTTTGAAGACGATTTTCTTCATCGAAGAACAATTAAGTTCGATTATTCTTGTAAATATCCTATCATATTGAGGAAGTGCTTAAGAAGAATCTTAAACATCTTTTCGATATTTCTAGGATTGTTTTAAGTCCAAATGAATTTAATTGTGTAAATGAATCGATCGTCCGAGGTTTTCAAGTTTTGTTAACTTGCTCGGTGAACTAGGACATTTGAATGTCCTATAAGTGAAGTAACATTTCATTTTAATGTTCTATTTAGGAGTTATGATAACTAAAGCTCCTAGGGCAAAATGATATTTAATGATTTGTGATTCAAATTTAAGTTCAAATTAATGATTTAAGTTTGGAATAGTGTTCGAGTTATTTTAGATTTATTTCTTCATGTCTTAAGTGAGGTTATTTAATTCGACTTAATTTAATTTAATTTAATTTAATTTAATTTAATTTGTTTAATTTAATTTAGTTTGATTTGATTTAATTTAATTCAATTTAATTTATTTGATTTAATTTTTTTTAATTTAATGTAATTTAATTTTAATTTAATTTAATTTAATTTAATTTAATTTATTTAATTTAATTTAATTAATTTATTTAATTTTATTTAATTTAATTTAATTTAATTTAATTTATTTAATTTAATGTATTTAATTCATTTAATTTAATTTAATTTGTTTATTTAATTTAATTTAATTTTAATTTAATTTAATTCAACTTTTAATCTTAATTTAATTTAATTTAATTTAATTGAAATTTTTGAAAGAGTTTAATGATTTAATTTTAGTTTAATGATTAAGTCTTTTAATATTTTAAATTTGAGTTATCATTTTAATTAAGAGTTGAGTATTAATGAGATGATTAATTTAGGGATTTTTAAATTAAAGAATAAATCTCTTCCTAATAATATCCCTATTTTAATAATTCCAATTTTATTATTCTTCCAAATTCAATTAATTATTTAATTAAAGTTTAATCATTTTAAATTGCTTAATGGGTTTCTACCCTTTAATTATTTAAATTTCAATCATCCAAATCAGATTAGGATCAGATATTTTACTTGTTAAAAATTTTTATTAACCCTAAAGTTTTAATTAAGGGTTAAAAATTTACCATTTTGCCCTTTAAGCCTAATAATTTCATAACTCACTAAATTGAACTCAAATGAACTTGAAATTTTTATGTGACTTCACTTATGTGTCAATAAAGACATGAGAGGAGAAAATGTGATTTTTCTGTATTTAATTTATTTATATAATTATTTTTTAGTAGAAAATAGAAATTTCCAAGGAAAATTCAATAACATGACCAAGGGAAAGTTTCTGTCCTTAAGAAAATTAGGGGACATTCCTAATGACCAGAGGACCACTTGGACCAAATTTTGTAATTTTTTGAATTATATTTTATTTATTAGAATTATTTTAAGTTTTGGAGTATTAATTAATTTAAAAATAAAATAAATGTTGAAAAATAAATTTTATAATTTTTAAAATTCTCTCTGATATCAAGGATTCCAGAGAACCAAACTTTACAATTTTCTGATTTTTCTTTGATTTATTATAATTATTTTGGTGAAAATGCTAGAAAATACATTTTTTAATTTTAAAATTACCCTAGAACTTTAAAAATTAATATCTCACTAAATAGACCTAGGAAAAATATGGGACTTGTTCCTAAGTGATTAAAATTCAAAATATGACATTTTGGTGAATTTTATTACTTTTGTGATTTTTATTATTTTTTAATTATTAAAAATATTAAAATAATATTAAAAATCAACTTTTTTAGAAAATTGAAATTTTAATTTTCTTAAAGTCCCCTGATATCAGAGAGACTCCAAAACCAATTTGGTGAATTTTTGAAAGATATTTTGAAAGTTATGAATTTTTAAAGTTTAAAATGACTAAGTGGCTTAATCAACCCAATTAGTGGGGCTAACCAAATCCAATTGACCTCAAATTTTTATGGTGGGTTCCTCTGATCCTAAAGGTCAGTGGAGAATTGATTTCAAGTCAATTTGATCTATGGTTAACTCTAATTAATTAGGGGTCTATTTTGGGTATTTAAGCCGATTAGGGTTAATGCGAGTGAATTTACCCAAATCCTATTTTTCCTAGGGTTCTCTGGTCATATGGAACATCACCAAATTTTCCTAGAATTTATTTCACAACATGCTAATTTTTGAAATTAAAATACTTAAAACGAGCAACATGCATTTGAAAAATCAATAACTCTTCATAGGGATGACCTCGACTTTGGAAAATTCGGGGAATGTTCCCAAATTCAGAGGCTTCAAAAGCCCTATGGTCTCATGCCATGGTGAATTGTTTGAATGCATGGAGAATTAAAATAATGCAAGGAGTAAATAATTAATTAAAAATAAAATACTTGGACAAAATTAATTAATTTCTTTTCCACATTATTCTCCTACGTTCATCTGAGCGAGAGGGTATTTTTATTTTATTTTTAGGATTTTTCTACACAAAGATATGAATTTTCAAAGTTTAGGGAATTTAAATAAATAGGAAAATACCCTATTTTTCTATTTATCCACACGGCGCCGGCGAAACATCGGCGACTCCGAAGGGCCGCGTGGCGCGCTCCTATTCGACGCCGCCGCTTGAGTCGGCGCTCCGGGACCCGCCGTATCGCTCCGGTCTTCGATCCGACGCGATCCGGCCGTCCGTCCGCGCGTGTATTAAATGGACGGCATCCGTTCATCGTCCCCGAGTGTCCTCGCCTGAGAGCCGTCCACACTAAATCCTTAATATCTCACTCGATACTCAATGGATTTTCATGTTCTTATGCTCTATGGATTCATCTTGAAGAGACGAACACATCTATACGGTTATCATGCATTGAAATTAAAGCATTTGAAACGGAGAATCTCCAGAAGCTCGGGATGAAGAATTAACTCATACCTTAGCTCTGAGAGGTGAATCCTCGATCAGAGATGCTTGGCACGTTTGTTGGAGATGCGAGGAGGCTAGGGATGAAGCACAGGGATGTGGTGAATTGCTCAGGTGTGATTTCCACCAAAGCTGATCACAACCTTTGGAGTACGGAACAATCGGGTGGCACGGAGATGGGGCTTTTGCTGGTGGACACCTTCCCTTGGTGCAGTGAAGGTGTAGAACCAATCAATTTTGGGATTGGTCCACTGTGGAGAAGTGTCCTGGTTTTGGGTGGAATTTCGACTACGAAATTGAGCTCGCGAGAGAAGAAATGGCGGGGGATCTTCGCGGGGATCAAGTGCTTCTGTGTGTGGGGAGGAGTACGGAACAATTTTGGCGAGTTTCGATAAGGTCCGGTTCGGCACCTCCCATGGCCGAGAAGGTGAGGGGTTTAAATAGGAGAGGCTGGAGGGCCTCCCGGAGGAAGTTGAGGGCTGGGATCGGCTGCTCTTGGCATGTGAAGAACGACCATGGTGGCCATTTGGAGTGGGGCGGCTCGGCGGGATGGAATTTCAAAGCTTGGCTTCTCCCGAGGTTTCGGGCATGGTGTTTTCCGGCGGCGGGTGGCCGGCCGGCCGAGCATGGGTCACCCTCGAGGTCGGGTGGGTCGAGGGCAGGACTTGGTGCAAGCGATTGACAAATGCCATGTGTAAAAGGCTTGGATTAGAATGGAATGGGAGAGGGCTTATTTTGGCTCAAATTGGTCGACCCCTCCATTTGGGCTAGGTGCACCACCCAAGGCTTTGTTTAGGCTGAATAGAAAGTGATTTAGGTCGGCTTAATCGAGTGGGAAATGGTCACCATCCAAGTACAATTAAGCTTAAGCAAGATTTAGTGGAATCATGGGAGTGGTTAATCACCTTTAGGAATTAAGGAAAGAGTCTCCTCCTTTTGCCCAAAATGGCATGGTGACATGTAAAGAGGCTCTCATGGCTTCCATGTGGCTCATGCATGGCTTCATGGCTCACCTTTGGCTTGGGAAAAGTCGAGTCGATTTCATGGAAATGGATTTAAGAATTTTGGGTATTTTGGTGAAAGTTTGTATGAAGCTTAATGTGGAATTGTTTGATGATGGAATTATAACTTAGGGAATGGCTTTGATTAAATGGATGGCAAATGGAAATGTCATGTGGGCTTTAGGGCCAATTTTGGACTTTTGTATTTGGTGGAAATGGGCTTTTAGGAAGGTTTAGGGAAGTGGGCTTTTAGGTTTGAAAATGAATTTATGGATAGAAATTTTGTAAAGAGGTTGGGCCAAATAATTGTTGAGTTTGGTTTAGGGATGTGTCATGAGTGGTTTGGAGTCAATTTGGTGTGATTTGGACTTGAGTTGGTTTGAATTTGGGTTTAATTGGTAAGTGGGCCAATGTAGGTCAAATTGGGCTAACTTGGGCCAATGTTGGGCTAGGGTTGAAATTGATGTAAAATAAATGTTGAGAAATGTTTATGGGAGTGTTTCAAAGAGGTTTTGGCTTTGGTTGGGTTTTGATTTTGAGGTTTGGGCTCATTTGGGCTAGGTTTAGGTTTAGGTCAAAATTGGGCTTTTTGATTTTGGGTTGAATTTGAGTGGGGTTTGGGTTTTGATTTTGAGCAAATCATTTTAGTGTTTTGTTTATGGGGATGTCAAGGAAGGTTTAGAAAAGATTTGGGTTTAATTGGAATTGAATTGGGTGAGTTTGGGTTAGGTTTGGGTCATAGGTCCAAATTGGGCTTTAAGGTCAAAAGTGAAATTGGATCCAAATTTCAATCAAATTGGGCTTGGATTGGGTCTAGATTGGTGTTGGGGATGTTTAATTGAAGTTTAGAATTGAATTGGACCAGAATTTAGGTCAATTGGGTAGGTTAGGTTTGACATTGGGTTCACTTTGGGTTAAAATGGGTCAAATTGGGGATTTTGATAAAAGTGGGGTAAATTGACAAAATTGGCCCATGGTGTAGTTGAACAAAATGAAATTGGGAATATTTGGGATTTTCTGGAATTTTCTGGGAATTTTCTGAATTTTTGGATTTTTTTGGCTAAGAGGGGTATTTTGGGTATTTGGAAGGTGTTGGGGGGTATTTTGGAATTTTTGGCATTTTTGGGTATGGATGATCAATTTAAGTGGTGTGGAAATGTTTGGGATTGATTTTGGAGAGTTTTGGGTAATTTAGGTGATTTTGGAGATTTTGGGTAGTTTCAAGGGCATTTGGTAGGTTAGGCGGGGTGTAGGGTCCCGGGGGTCAAAAAATTGCAAATTTGGAAAATTGAAGATTGGGTGGATGTAAGTGGAATGCAACCATTTTGGTTGAGCCATGAAGCCACATCAAGCTCATATGAGCCATGAAGGGACTCATTTGAGGTATTCACTATGTTGTTCACTAACCCTCTTAGCGAGGGCTTAGGGGTTAAGGACCATCCATGTGAATCACCTACATGAGTCGGGAAGTTAAGTTGGGTAAGGGTGTGTTTTAGGAGGTGTGTGAAAGTGTAGTGCATAGGTGTAGTGTATGTGTAAGTCAGCCCTTTCACCGGACCGGGCCACCTGAGTCGATCCTAAGGCCAAAGAGTCCTATAGGAACTCATCCTTTAAACTTCCACACTTGATTTCAACCCTCCAGGTGATTAGGGGTCTATAGTCAAGTTTGTGGAGTTTGCGGGGAGTTTAGAAGTGGTTTGAAATTCTAGGTGGTGGGTCTCAATTCTAGTCCTCTAAGATAGTCAAAGGAAAAGCCTAAGGCTAGATCCTAAGTACTAAAGAGAAGAAGAGAAGACCTCATCAAAAATGAGGTCAACACACCATTTCCTCAACGACTAGCTCAACATAAAAAAGATAAACAATTTGCTAAATTCCTTGAAATATTAAAGAAATTAACAATTAATATACCTTTTGTTGAAGCTTTAGATCAGATGCCAAATTATGTAAAATTTATGAAAGATATTTTAAATAAGAAAAGAAAATTCACTGATAATGAAACTGTCGCACTTAGTGAAGAGTGTAGTGCTATTATTCAGAAGAAGCTTCTGAAAAATTGAAAGATCCTGGTAGTTTCACTATACCCTGCGCTATAGGAGAAAAATTTTATGGAAAAGCTTTGTGTGACTTAGGAGCAAGTATCAATCTAATGCCTCTATCGATTTTTAAGAGATTAGGATTAGGAAAAATTACACCTACTTCAGTAACCCTTCAATTAGTCGATCGTTCGGTTGCCTATCCTAAGGGAGTTATTGAAGATGTGTTAGTAAAGGTGGATAAATTTATCTTCCCGAGTAGATTTTATTGTTTTAGATATGGAGGAAGATAAAGAAATTCCTATCATTTTAGGAAGACCATTTTTAGCTACTTGGAAAAGCTATGATTGATGTTCGAAAGGAGAATTAACTATGAGAGTAAATGACCAAAAAGTTACATTTAATATTGCAAAATCAATGAAATATCCTGCGCTAGAAAAAGATGATGAATGTTTTCGGATGGAAATACTTGAATATTTACAACAAGAACATTTTAAGGAATATTACGAGGATAAATTAGAAAAAGAAAACACTGAATTAATTGAAGATAATAATGAAGAACTAGATTTTATTCAGGAAAGATTTGAATTTTTGGATAATACTGAAAATACTGACAATAATATAGTTCCATCAATTATTAAACCTCCTGAACTTGAGCTAAAAATATTACCCGATCATTTGAAATATGCTTATTTAGGTAATTCTTCAACTTTACCGATTATTATTTCATCCGCATTAAACGAATCTCAAGAACAAAAACTTTTAGAAACTTTAAAAAAATATAAAAAAACTTTTGGTTGGACTTTAGCAGATATTAAAGGAATTAGTCCTTCGATACTGTATGCATAGAATTATTTTAGATGATGAACATAAACCTAAAGCGGATCCCCAAAGGAGATTAAACCCGATAATGAAAGAAGTAGTTAAGAAAGAAATTTTAAAATGGTTAGATAATGGTATTATATATCCTATTTCGACGATGCTTGGGTAAGCCCGATTCACTCGTGTTCCTAAGAAGGGAGGAGTGACCGTCACTCGCCAATGAAAATAACGATCTTATTCCTATAAGACAAGTTGCTGGTTGGCGTATATGTATTGATTATAGGAAATTAAATACCGCCACCGGGAAAGATCACTTCCCTTTACCATTTCTAGACCGGATGTTAGATAGATTAGCCGGACATAAGAATTTTTGTTTTCTAGATGGATACACCGGTTATCATCGAAATACAAATTGCTCCACGAGGATCGAGAGAAACTACATTTACTAGTCCTTATGGAACTTTCGCTTTTCGAAGAATGCCTTTTGGATTATGTAATGCACCAGCAACATTCCGGAGATGTATGATGTACTATATTTAGTAAGTTAATTGACAATGGAATAGAAGTATTTATGGATGATTTCTCCGTATTTGGAACATCATTTGACACTTGCTTAACTCATCTTGAAAAAGTATTAGAAGTATGTGAGAAAACAAATTTAGTTCTAAATTGGGAGAAATGTCAATTTATGGTTGCGGGCGGCATTGTATTAGGGCATAAAATTTCGGAAAAAGGCATGGAAGTGGACCTCGCAAAAATTCAAGTTATAGCTAAATTACCACCTCCAACTACGGTAAAAGGGTTAAGAAGTTTTCTTGGACATCTTTGGATTCTACGGACGCTATATAAAAGATTTTTAAAAAATTACTAAACCTCTATGCCAACTTCTCGAAAAGGACAAGAAATTTGAATTTACAATCGAATGCTGAATGCTTTTGAACTCTTAAAAGAAAAATTAATTACAGCACTTATAATAGTTTCACCTAGCCTGGAGAAACCATTTGAGCTTATGTGTGATGCTAGTGATTATGCTTTGTAGGAGCGATTCTTGGGCAAAGATATGAAAAGATTTTTAAAGTTATATACTATGCTTAGTAAAACTCTAAATGATGCTTTGAAATAAATTATACGATTACTGAAAAGAGAACTATTAGCGAGTAGTATATGGTTTTAATAAATTTAGACCTTATACGATTGGAACTAAATGTATCGTGCATACCGATCATTCTGCTATCAAATATTTAATGCAAAAGAAAGATTCCGAACCAAGATTAATTAGATGGATGCTATTAATGCAAGAATTCGATTTTGAGATCGTTAATAAGAAAGGAACTGATAATCGAATTGCGGATCATTTATCATGATTAGAAAATCATGAATTATCGATATTGAAAATGAAATTATAGACGGTTTTCTCGATGAACAACTATATAATATCAATGAGTGGATAATACCATGGTATCTTGATATAGTAAACTATATAGTTAGTAATATTTTACCACCTATGCTAACTTTGCGACAACGAGAAAAAATTCATCCATGATACGAAAACTTATTTTGGGATGAACCATATTTATATAAACGATGTAAGGATTTAATTATTAGAAGATGTGTACCTTATGAAGAAAGCTGAACCAATTATTCAAAAATGTCATGATTCTAATTTTGGAGGACATTTTGGGATCGATAAAGCTGCTTATAAGATTCTACGATCTAGATTTTACTTGGCTACTCTATTTAGAGATGTATATAGATATATTAAAACTTGCGATAAATGCCGAAGAGTAGGAAATATATCTAGAAGAAACGAAATGCCTCTAAACTTTATATTAGAAGTTGAAATTTTTGATGTTTGGGGATTAGATTTTATGGGACCCTTTATTCCTTCGTTTGGAAACTCATATATATTAGTAAGTTGTTGATTATGTTTCCAAATGGATTGAGGCACAAGCTTTACCTAGGTGTGATGCTAAGAGTGTTTCAAAATTTCGATGAAAAATATTTTTACTAGATTTGGAATGCCGAGAGTGATTATCAACGACGGAGGAACTCATTTTAGAAATAAATACATTCACAAACTAGTAGAAAAATACAATATTACTCATAAGATATCCACTTGCTTATCATCCACGAGACTAGCGGATTAGTCGAAGTATCTAATCGTGAGATTAAACGTATTTTAGAAAAATGCAGTAAACCGAAATAGGTTAGATTGGTACATTAGATTAGACAACTGCATTATGGGCTTATAGGATTCGCTTATAAAACTCCGATTGGAATGACTCCTTACGAGACTTATATATGGAAAAACGTGCCACTTACCGGTTGAATTAGAACATAAAGCATATTGGGCGATTAAAGAATTTAATTATAATATGAAGGAAGGTCTGGTGAGAAAAGATTGTTGCAATTAAATGAATTGGAAGAATTAAGAAATGAATCGTATGATAATGATCGGATTTATAAAGAAAAGATGAAATTATGGCATGATTGGAAGATTAATCAGAGAAATTTTGAACCAGGACAGGAAGTTTTGCTATATAATACTAGATTGAAATTCTTTCCTGGAAAATTGAAGTCTCGATGGTTAGGACCTTTCACCATAACTCAAATATTTTCATACGGAACTATAGAAATCGAAGATCCAAAAACTGGACATAAATTTAAAGTTAATGGACATAGATTAAAACCATATTTCGAAGGTATAAGACCTAACTATAAAGAGGTTTTAATGCTTAGTCGACCTGATTAATAAATGAAATTAGGTCGGGCTGACGACGTTAAACCAAGCGCTTTATGGGAGGTAACCCATATTAGTTATCTATTTTTATTGTATCTTAATAGTTAATTTATATTATTGAAACTTTACTACTCAATTATAACTAAGAATCATCACATATTCGAACCATTATGATGAGAAAAGAAATTATTCGATTTAGAGCGAAATTGGACATTATTTTGAAATCTCGCCGACGGCGAGGTCGATACTCGCCGACAGCGAGGTTCGCGCCTAAATTAGATTTAGTTTATTTATCGAGCTCGCCGACGGCGAAACGTCCTCGCCGACGGCGAGAACCGGAAAGGCGGTTTTATAACTAAGTCGCCGACGGCGAAACGTCTCGCCGACGGCGAGGAAGTTATAAAGATGAGTTATTTATACTTTGAATGCCGATTTGGATGGTTTCAACACCAATTCCTTTGTGAAAACCCATTCTTAAACCACTCTAAGTACTGCCTTCTTCACTAGAATTCATTCCATTCACCATAATGGCCTCCAAATTCTTAGATTCCTCTAAACACGGAGTGTTTAACCGGAGGAAATTTGTGAGTGCGGAAGCGCAGCGGATCTTCAACAAGGTTTTGATAAAGAAAAGAGTTATCAAGGAACGGGGATTTGTCAATCGAGGATTAGAGAATTCCACTACGGAGATAGAAGAAACGATCGCGCAGCGGCACTGGGAGGTATTTTGTTACACTACGTCTGCTGTTGTTATTCCGGTTGTGAAAGAGTTCTACTCTAACTTACATGTGATCAACAATGGGAATATCTACGTCCGAGGAAGATGGGTGACGTTTACTCCATCAAGAGTAAATGAATTATTCTCTATAGAAAACACCCCGGTATGTCACTATTCAAATTTTGTGCCTTCTCGATATAATATGAATGAGATATTTCGATATCTAGCGATGAACCGGAAGATTGGGAAATGCGTGAAGACGGGTATGTTAGTTTCTCCGCATCACTTTTGAATCTCGTCTCAAAGCATCGGCACTTTTTCATCTCATCTAAATTGTTACCTACTATGAGGGTAAACAAGGTTTCGAAGGAATGCACTATATTGAATTATTGTATTCAAAGTGGATTACCTATTGATGTTGGATCAATAATTGTTAAGTACGCATTGGGTTTAATTGTGCATGGGTCGGTTCACGGACTAGAACACCCATCTACTTATTTTTGCATTATGCGATCGGTACCGGGTTTCTTATGAAGCTTGGGAAAAGGTTACTGTACCTTGGAAGCCGCTTGATCCTACGGATATGTTCCCTACTTTGGATAATAATGAAGACATTACATTTATCTACGATAGAGCTTCACGGAATAATCCTATAGCAAGGCCTATTTCGGATAAAACGGAGTTACTTTTGAAGAAAATTAATGGAATGGAGAAAGAAGCTGCAGAAAGTGAGAGATTCAATAGACAATATATCCGATTTATTTGATCACATTAGTTGGAGGATGAAGGAACACTTCGATCATTCCGGACACTTGGAAGCTAGCTTTCTTCATTTACTAAGACGGAAGGGTTGGATCATCTGAAGAATGCTTCGGAATTTCCCTTCGAGCCTTTCTATAACTTATTTGTGCATCATCGTCATATCGGAAATATCGGAGAAGATGAAGATTCGACCTTGAAGAGTAGTAGTAAAGATTTTCATAGTATGATTGTATTTATGTTATTTGATTTGATTTAGATTTTATTATGTGTGGAGTGATGATTTGAATATCTCAAACTTAATTGAGATATGCGTCATAGTTTTGTATCAGCATTTAGTGTGTCGTGGATTGGTTTGCGATGCTGATTAGTAGTAAGGATTGAAGTTTGAAGTTTGATTATAGAGTTTTAAATTATGTTAGTTTGTATGTCTCATGGATTTCAATATTAAAGTTAATTTGTTGTGTTGTGTGAATTTGTTTGTGTATAAGTAGCTAATCTTCATATTAAATTAATAAATGATATGATCGAAAATATAATATAAGGCAAATCGAGGTTGAAAATGATTGACGAAATTCAAAAATTGAAATTTTTAGGACCTCGCCGACGGCGAAGCAAAATCCCGCCGACGGCGAGATCGATCTCGGCCGACGGCGAAGAATTTCTCGCCGACGGTGGATTTTTCCCGAAACTTTTGCCTTATGGAATTAATTAGCTCGCTGACGGCGAGAAAAATCTCGCTGACAGCGAGAACGCAAAAAGACCTATATTTGACCGGTCAAAAACACTATTCATCATCCCCAACCTCTCATTTTTCGCAAAAACCGACCTAGGGCTTGAGAGATCTTGGATTTAAAGGCGATTCCATTACTCAAAAACACCGGATTTCATCTTCTCTTGGTAAGTGCTTCACTCCTATGCAAAAATTTTTGATTTTCACCATGTATTTTCACCACATTGCAAATTTTGGGAAAAATCAAAATATGGAAGAAATATTCGGTGGAAATCCACGGAATTTAAATTAAATTGCTTATATATGTTGTAGGAAGCCTTCTTAGAATTATTTTTAAGTTTAGTGAAAATTTTCATGATTTTCGCGGATCGATCGTATGGCTCCACGACAAAAACGTCGAGTAGAATTCGACGAAGACCGATTCATCGATGCACGAGCACGGACTAAATATTTTGAAAATATTCAAGGAAGAAAGTGCATTGCGGATCGGGTTTTCAAAAATCCGGGAGGAGAAGTAGAGCGGATTATTAAGGAACGAGGTTGGGAGAATTTACGTTAGGTTCGATATAGAGCAGTTTGTGGAAGTGGTTAAAGAATTTTATGCCAATTTAACTGCCGTCGAAGATGCACCGATAAAGGTACGAGGGTTTTTTGTAGAATTCAATGCCGCAAGAATAAACGCGTTCTATGAAGTTCATGACTCGCCCTTTAGCGAGTATGAAACTTTTGGAACGATGGAAGGACCACCTGGAGGAAGTCATTAACTTTCTCGGCGATGGGATCGGAGTTTGGAAAATTAAGCGACAGGAAAGAGTGAATTTTCCTCTTTCTAAATTAAATGCGATCTCCAAAGCCCGGCATTACTTTATTTGTTCTACTCGTTACCACCTATCACCACGGTGAGGTAACACGAGATAGAGCGATTCGAATTACGTATTCGAATAATAGAAGCATCAACATCAGGAGACTTATTTATCGAAACATCCTGGCCACTCCTCGAAATGAGAGTGGAGCTGGATTGGGACACCCTGGATTAATTTTTTCACTCTGCCAAATCTCTGGAGTTGTGGCTAGAGATAATGAAGAATGGGTAGAACCAATGAAACCACTCACAGCTGCTAATATTAAGAAGTATGAATCTCATGAAGGGTGGAGAGCAGGAGTAAGAAGTTATTTCACTCGGTCGAGTAGAGATATACCCTCTACTAGCCATGAACCTCACGAGCCTACCACCCCTACCCTACAAGATCCGATGAATGAATTGACACTTGCATAGAAGAAGTTTTGAGCAATTTGGAGAAACAATGGGGAGAAGATTTGATCATTTTGATCAAAGAATTGATAATACTGGAGAGGAGACATGATCATGATAGCGAATATCTCCGGCGACATTCGGAATACGAGATTGCATACTATGAAGGCTGAACGTCGTTATAGGAGTGGTGATTTAGATGTTGTCTTTCCTGAGTGCCCCCGATATTCACAGTACCAGCCTGCTCAGTCTTCTCAGCCTACAGATCAGGGAGGAGATGATATAGATTGGAAGATTAGGACTTTATTTGTTTTATTTGTGTGATGTTAAGTTATTTTAAAGACTTTATATATTTGTAATATTCAGTACTTTATGTTTTGAGACATTGGATGTTTGTTGGATTATTTGTCTGAATTGTTGTAGTAGTTTAGTTTTTGTTTTTTTTTTGTATTAGTTAATTACATTTGTTTTTTATGTTAAATAGGATGTTAGTTTTCTTTAGTATGTTTTTATTTTATTCTGTATTGTTTTAAATTGCAAAATTGTTAATCTGTTAGTTAAAATGTTTTTAATATGTTAGTAATTCATATGTATAGTGTAGAGTTAATTTTAATTGTTATAGTTAATACTTATCTTAGATTTTATCCCTGCATTTTCTTTAAATTGTTATATATATATGGAGAATACTAACGGTACGAGGTTCAATGAAAAATGAAAAAGCACTCAAAAATTTCAAAGAAAAAGAAATACCTAAACATCAAAGGTATGATTTATTTACTTTCCCTTTTTCATTATTTAGAATAGATATAAAAATTTAAGTTTGGGGGGGGAGTAAATACAAATTTAGTTTTTAACTTGTTCTCAATTTCTATTTTCAAATTATTATAAAATGATTTTTATAACAATTTTTTCATTTTAATTAATATGAATTATTTTATTTAATTATTATAAAAGGTTAAATGAAATATTTTTAGTGCTTTAATTAATTAAATAGAATAAAATATTTGGTTAAAGGGAATAAGAATATAGTAAACTGTTTTTAGTAAGGAAAACTATATTCTAAAATTAAAATTCTTAAGTATTCAAGTGAAAAAAGAAAAGATTGAAAATCAATAAAGTAAAAACTATGAAGTATATATAAGCTAAGAAATATTCCTAAGTTTCAAATTTAGGAAGATGAAAATGAAGTTCAAAATTATTAACAGGCTCTCCAGATACGGTAATCCTCATTTGTTTAAAAAAAAAAAAAAAAAAAGGAGAAGCTTGAGGAGATGCCTTATCAAAAATTGGTTTCATTTGAATTAACCTAAAGGGAAAAACTTAGATATTTCCAAACTTATGTTTATGGATTAGAATTTTACCTAATAGTGTTTTCTTGAATTTCTTATCATATGAATATCTTAAGTAGTTATTCTTTTAAATATAGTCATTCCTGAAATGAATAGTAAGCTAGAAATCTTAGACCTGATAACTAATAAATTTATTTCTATAAGATTAATTAAATTACATGAATTATTTTTATTTAACTTTATTATGATATTAATTAATCTAATTCATAGTTTATTTGAATTGAAAAATTTTACTATAGAAATCATTATTTTTATGTAGTATTAAAATTACTTGAGGATAAGTAATAAGTAAGTTTGGGGATTTTGATCGCTGAAAAATTTATTAAGAAATTCATACCTATTTTTGATGAAATTGCACTTTAAAGAAGGGTATTTTCTTTATTTTGTTGCAGGAATGAATAATTTAGGTGATAAAAGCAAAAATCATAAAAAGGAGCAAATTTGGAGCAAAATCATGCAATTTGTGCTGAGTCGCCGACGGCGAGATCGAGCCCGCCGACGGCGAGGTTACGAGTAGGCATTTCTGAAGGATTTATAACTGTCTCGCTGACAGCGAGCCCAAGCCCGCCGACAGCAAGATAGCACGGTTTGAAGATCTTCTAGAAGCCCCACCGACAGCGAGGTAGTTCGTCGCCGACGGCGAGGTAGTTCAAATGGCACAGATACATTGAACCTGGACACTTTTTGAAGAGATGCTTACACACCTCTTGGACCTTTGCTTACCTCTATATATAGAGGCCGAAATTCAGTCTCTTGGGTGTTAATTTGTGTGCAGTCTTTTGTGTTCTAAGTGCAATCTTTTAGTCTGAGTGTTAACTTTTGTGCAGTAGTGTGTCTTTAGTGAGTCTTTAGTAAGTTTAGTGAGTAATTAGTGAGTCGTGCTGTACTGTAAGGAAGTATCAAAAGAACTACGAGGAGTTTGTTTGGGGATAAATCCGAGATAAGTATTAGTATTTATTGTTTTTAACTTTAAATGAAATCCATGCTTAGTTTAGTTCCCATGCATTCTGAGTAGTTTATTAGTCTTTCTCCCTATTTTTGAAATTAAGTGACTTGATGAAATTAAAATTGAGATACTTTTATATATATATTAATAAATTGTGATAATTTTTACTTAAAACTTAATTTACTTTCAAACTGGCCATTTGAGTTGTTAAATTATGTTGGTTATCAACTATAGTAAAAATTACATATGATATTCGGGGAATTCAAAAGCCTTGGAAGGAGGGTGCAAATAAATAGGGAAATAATATCACTGGGCGTAGAATTGAGCATTATAGTGTGACAGACTAAAATATTCAATTCGGTCCTATTGTTTGAGAGCCGAAGTGTAGATGTTAGCCCTCGGGCGAGGGAACGTGGGAGCTCTGAAGTGGCGGTCGGTATCCTCCCGAGCCTAGCCGCTGATTCGCAATCAAACATAGGATTAGTCAATATTCTTTACACTGGACTGAAAGGGTAAAGAATAGGAATGCTCCTATTTGTCACAATACCTTAAAATTATCTATTTAAATTCATTAATCACTTAAATTTCTAAACAAGGGGAAAGATACTTTTTCGAATAGTTAAGAGTTATTTAGCAATTAGTTTAATTTCCGCACTTTCAATACGTATTAATTTTCTACTTAGTTAAGTTACCTAATTAAAATACTTAGTTTACTTTATTGCGCTCAAATTTAGAATTCCAAATTTTCGTATACTATTTTAAAAATTATTATTATTATTTTAAATTAGTTGTTATTTAATTTTCTCTTTCCCCGTGGGATCGATAACCAGGACTCCACTAGAGCC
>JAKZJZ010001100.1:0-31681 GCA_022702705.1 Papilionanthe hookeriana x Papilionanthe teres | reverse complement strand
GCTCACAGAAACTTCAAGTAAAATTTTTAGCCAAATATTTTTACAATAATTTTTTTCCAAGTTGGCCATCAATATCAAGTGATGTAATCTTTAGTACAATATTTGTTCGAGATGCTACCAGAAACTATTTGTACATCTCCCTTTCCTCCTACGATCAAGCTATCTTACACCCTCATGATTTCTCTTGTCCTACAGTACCTCAATTCCAGACTCTTACCTCTCCAACTTTCAAGTTAAGATTTCATCCATGAAGTTCTCCTATTTTGGATTTTAAAATTTAGATCCATATGTCTTTTAAAAAAAGTATCATATATGTCTTCTATTTAACCTTTAGGAGTTCATTTGTGCTCTAGATCTCTAATTTTTTTCTCAGATACATGTTTCTTCATAGATATATATTTTCATGGTAGATATATATTTATTTTAGATCTTGATTGTTCTATGATGGTTTAGAGTTTAATTGTTTATGATAAGAGATTAGAATTAAAATGTTTTGCAGATTTGATTTTGTTAGATGTGCATCGAATTAGATTTATCTTGTGATTATAATTTTTATTTGTGAGATCTAAACAATAGATATCCTTAGATTAATATTCTATACAATATAAATACTATCTTTGCTGATTATTAGTATGTTTAGGATGGAAAAATATATTTTAATGTATGAATAATTTAATAAATTAGTTCAATGTAAGCTTTAAATTAAATTAAATTAAATTATTGTTTTTATTTATTTAATTATTTAGTGCTATATTATTTTAATCTATCACAGTTAAGATTACAAGAAATAATAATTTCTTGTAATCATATAATTTATAAAATAATTATGAGTGGATTTAAAATTATTTCTATTTATTTAATATGATTAAGTTTATGACAAAATAATTTATATGTTTTAAAAAATGTATATATTTTCATATAATTGATTTATTAAACATATATTGTGATACAAAGTTTTCTCTATTTTATCAAAACATTATTTATTGGCTACCCCAATCAAAGAACGATAAGATTCAAAAGCATATATATTTGAATGATCGGGTTCGACTTGCCATTGTGACAAGTTACAAATATTTATAAGTTTGACGAGCAATCCCTAGAGATAAGGGCGAGGGATTGGAATGATTTTGGTAGAACTTGGGGCACCTCTGATTTGCTAGGAGGAAAGAGCAAAATTAACTAAATTAGGCTCCATCTTGTGAGGAATGGGTTGCTTTCCTCACATAAGTAGCTCAATACCATAAACTCTATGTAAATGAAGCATGGTATATTCAAATTTATTTATTTGACATTTATTGTTATATTTTTATTATAAATATGCTTTTTAAGAAATAATATTGGGAAGACAAACCATTGCATTGGACTAGTGGAGCTGCCTACACCCATCAATGAGAATAAGATTGCATTCTTATATTTTTTATGTAAACCCATGACTTTCAATTACAGAGAAGAGCGGATTTCTGCAATACTAATTGAACATGGGATATTAAAGAACAAATTATTCGGAAAATCTGTTCTATACATTCAAAACATGAGCTTAAATAGATCATTATAATGTTGTATAAATAAACCTCTAGACTTCTTCAATATTTTCATTTTACCAAAAGCATTCTAAATAAGGACCAATTCTCACCAGAATTTTCAGAATTTTATTCTGTTATTTTACTTTATTTATTGTTCTATATGTATATAAGAGAATTAACACAATCTTTCCAACAGAACTCCTCTCTGTCTTATTTATAGTTAAATCAAAGCTATTTGCAACAGTTTGTGTCGTCGCAAAAAGCTGATATTTCTATTTTGCTTGTGCTCTGAATTGCTCTCATTCATTGCGCAACTACTCTTATTCAATAATTAAATAGGTTTTCAAATTAATTGTATTAATAGTATAATTATTTCAAAAGATTGGTCCATTTACTTTGGTTAGAAACTGCTAGAGAAAGAGAGAGACGGCTTAGCATGTTTCCATGTGAGCAAAAAATACATTCCTTCGCAGACTGAGCCACAGTATTGTTTTGTCATCTCTTGTACTTGCAGTCTTCTAATAGTTTGTCTGAGATTATTTACATTTTCTAAGATATATTTCACCTTCTGTAATTTAACTTATTATAAATAAAAGAGTACTTCCAGACATCTGAATGTGCTACAGTGATATTAGAATTCACGTTGTCATCCACACATCCGAATGGACGAAATATTTTCTCCTTATCATTCACAGCTCTATGTTGTATGAACTTAACCAAAGTGGCATAGATAAAAATTTTAAGATATCTCTTATTTTTTTTTATATTTAGAGTCATTTTTATCCCCAAATTTATGAGTATCAATTTAATCTTAATCTTATATAGCATTCTAAATATCTTTACTTACATATCACACACTTAGAATTTTTAATTTACAATTAAAGCACTTCTGTTCACGTCCGTCACATACTCTCGCGGCTCATCTCTCCCACGCTCGACCACATTCTTATCCCAGCGAGAAGGGAAAATTATTCTATCGGGACACCAGTTGAAAACTTTGCATCCAGAGTCCAGTGGGCACTTGCCAAGTAGCAAGTGGGCCCCACCACTCTGAAAACCCTGCCCAACCAATATATTGCAGTGGGGCCTACTTGACAAGTTCTCAGTGGACTCCCGACGCAAATTTCCGTCCGGTGTCCTGATGAAATACGCACTCAACGAGAAGACTATGGAAGCGGGCAATTCACTTCTGCCACCATGATTTCACTCTGGCTCGTCTTCTTCTTCTTTGTTCTCACCCTAACTATTCTCCCTTCAAACTCATTATTCTACTTAAATAAAGATGTTTTGAGTGCAACGTATAAACCTCAGATTTTTTAAATAATATTATTTCTCTGAATTAAAAAAAAATATATTTTTGCCTTTATTAAAAAGGTTATTTAACGTTTTTATAAACTAATATAAAAATAATCTCTTATGAAGGTCTCTTGTTCTATGGCTAAGGGCTCCTGCCGAAACTTGATAGTTATTTCAGCGGCCTTGTTCAAGGGTAAAGTGAAAGCAATCCTATTTCTTACTGTGAAAACAAAAGGGATCAAAATACTATTGCTTATTTATTTATAATTGGATCTTACAACATATTATTATATAGTAATTCTTTAATGATATTTATTTTGCAGATTATCCATAAATATCTCAATGTTCTACTATTTTATCTATATTTTACATCATATAATTTACCCTTTTCAAGGCTATCAACAAATCAAAATCTGAAATATTCATGATATTAATTATTTGAGTTTATGCTGATCAAAACTAAACTGGTTCGAGATATCATAATCTAGCCTATGTACTCACCACAGGGTTGATCAGGCTAACATATGCTATATGGAATATGATATTCTACAAGTGCTACTAAGAGAAGCATTCTTGAAAGAATTGATAATTAAGGCAAGACATTATCGAAAGTGTAATTTAACGCTCAAGTGAGAAGAAGAAAATACAGATAGAAAGAATATTTTTTTGGGATCTCTATGTAATAATAGCATTATTTGTAGTGTTCTAAGTTGTAACCTATAAATTACTCATTTATAACTAAGGGTTGCCATTACATAAAGTGAATTGATTTCTAGTCGTTTTATAATGACCATTATTAGTGAATCCTTTATCAGGAAGTTCCTGATTGTAAGTACTTATTTCTAATTCTTTTCTTTGGTGTGCTAAACCACAGACAAATCAGGATTCAAAATTAAGTTCATTTTAACTGAGAATATCAATCCGATTTTTGGAGCAATTTTGAATGTATTTGTATGATTAAAAATTTAGATTAATATTTGTTGGATCCTAAATTATTATGTGGATCACGCCTATGGATAGGCGTTAGTCAGAAGAAAGAAAAAGAGAGCACAGATATGAACACTTTATATTTTTTTTAGTGACAATTCTGTCATTTTTTCTTAAAGATAATGCCCTCACTTATAGGTAGGATTTGTAAGTTACATGGCTATGGCTTAGTAAAAAGGAAGCGTTACTACAATTAATGAGTTATTACAATCATACATTTGCAACTAAATATTATTTATTCAGACCACATAACCGATACTAGTGTCGTTAAGCTTTTGAAACTGCCTTGAACACAGCTTCACGTTTGTAAACGTACAAATTGGTTGTTTAGAGTTCATTAGATCGGCCATGATTCATTTGACCGACTCAACTTAATTTTTTTCTTACTCAAACATCTTCAGTCGCCCATTCTGTGGAGACTGAATATGAAGATACATCATCCTAATGTAGGATTATTTCATTGGTAGATGGTAAATGACCATAATCTGATAAGCAGCCTACCCTCAGTTTATTATTCTATATTGAAGTACGTGACCTTGGGCGACCACTAATTTTCAAGATGGTAGTTACTGGGTGGTTGATGTTTACGCGGCTATGTGATGCTTGCTGGTCATTCATTCATTTCATTTGGTCGTCCTATGAGACAATCGATCATTTGCAAGAATAATCCATGACTCCAATTATTTCTCCTCGAGATTCATGTAGGCACATTCATGATGTACATAATTAGTTTCCTGATACTCTTACTTCTTTGAAAGTGACAACTGCCAAAAGAACAAGAGAATTAAATAACATGACAATTTATATAATTAGTAATAAATATCATCATAGTTTATACTCCTTTAATTTTCGTGCTCCCTTTTTCTATAAATAGGGCTTTGATTGCATTTTCCACTTTTCCCATCTGCTGTATCCTCTTCTTGTGAGTCGATCATCCAGGTGAACGAATATGTCTGGAGCCAAAAAACTAGTGAGTGAGGAAGTTTTGTTGGAGAAATTTGGACTTCCAATTTCTAGAACTCGTCCTACAGAAGATGAAAGAAAAATGAAACAAAATAGTTCTCATTAACTTTTTAAGAAAAGAGTGGGCGAAGAGTCACATCCGTTTGAGAAAAGGAAAGAGGATGAGACGAAAATGGATGGCAAGAGGTTGGACGAATCAAAAAATCAGTTAAGGATCTGACTGCCAAATTGCCTCGTGTGGAAGAGGGTGAATGATCTGACTCGGAACCACTTAGAGCAAGGAGGAGGAAGGAAGGAAAGATATTGGTCCCTGTGTCTCTTCGCCAGTGTCTGGCCTAACTACCATCTTAGGTGGGGAGGCCTCAGGGATGGTTATGTAAGTTCAGCCACCGGACTTCTCGCTACTTCATCCTCCATCCCTGAAGACCATTCTAGGTGATGCTGCACCCAGGGAGAATCAGCCGTTTAGTAGTTTAATCAATGAGACTATGAGGACTATGGCTCTACCAGTGGTAGATATTCCTCATTTACCATCGACCGAGTCTCTTCAAAGAGATCTTCTATTCATCGAAAATAGACTGAATGTTTGGTATCTTTGTAGTTCTTTTTTATTCGGCATTCTCATTTACCTTTGTAACACTATTTTGATTCTTGACAAAGAAACTGGGGACTATATTGAATCTCAAACCCTAAGGATGACACGTTAAATGGAGCCAACAGAACAGGCTGGCCCTTTTGTTTCCACCCTAAGTCCTCTTTTGGTTTTAATGCCTCTTCTAGCCAATCCTTAGAGGGAAACTGACATACGTAGGGAGTCTCATGAGTTATTAGCTCGTCGTATGGTCGAGACCATCGACTCCTTTGCTCGGATTGCTTATCTCCAAAGAGAAACCTCTGTCTCAAATATTCAGGGGGAGTTGGCAAATGTGAATGTAGATATAAACATTCTTCGGGCCCATGTTGCTGAAGTAAAGTTTCTCCGAGCCAATATTGCAGACAGGGAAACACTCCGGACCCGGGTAACAAAATTGGAAGCTCTTCTGATTGAGTTGACATCTTTGAGGGGTGAATTAGCTGATTTTTGAGTGGCCAGTTCAATTTCAAATATACGTATCAAAGAAGAAAATATAGAGAAATATAAATTTAGTGGTTTTGCATTGAAACCGAGCTTAACGAACTAGGGTTTAGTCCTGCTTAAGGTGGTAGTCGATCCGACTATAAAATAATTATTTTTACGAAAAAAATCTTCTGTAACTTAACAATCATAAATTTTCTTGATTTTTGTGTAGATATGACCCATTTTATAGAAAACAATGCGACTCTTAGGCTTCCAAAAAGGGAGTCTATAAGACATTTGTTTTCTCTGTTCTTTTTAAACACTCGGAGTTGCTAACTTATCTACTTATATGTCATCGTATTATGCCCTTTTTCAAATAAATCTCCCTCTAGAACCATATTAATGATTCGAAGAGGATATGAATCAAATAGAAGGATATGTGGCTTAAATATGGGTAATCCTCGTGTGATAGGTCAAGAGTATATGTCCAAATAAGATCGAATCGAAATATCTTGAGGCACCTCAGCTAGGAATAGAATCCTTATATAAGACGCTGTTAACCAAAGAACCAAAAAGTACTTTTGTTTTGGGGTCAAAAGTCTGCAAAGCGACGTATTCCCCTGGTTAACTACATCATAGGAGATAACAAGGAATACTCTCGATAAGAAGACTTTCACTTTTATTATCGTAGAGCTGGGGAAATAGGTTATCAAAGGAAGGTTAGTCTCGTGTGGAAATGCCCTAATGCTTCAATACTCTCACTAAGTCATCGGGCAGAGAGTAAGTCTCTCACATGCTAAATGGGTACTGGCACATCATCATACGGAGCCCAATAACCAAATTCATCCTTATAGGGATATGTCAATATGTTAAAGCATGTCCGAGGCACATGGGCAAAGGACAAACTGTCATATCCTAAATGAGCGACAGCTCATTGGTATTAAGTCATCAAAATGATACCAATGAAGTCAAAGGGGATTAATAATAGGAAGGGTAGAGTCATCCTAAAAGTAGAGGTATATGGGTTAGGGTACCACAGACCTGTCATCTCTAGCCATTAAGACCTTAAATCTACCTTGTCGTGAAGGCAGTCAACTCAACACATCCAAAGATCCTAGATTAGTAATATGTGAATTGCATCGTCCACGGGGATATCAATAGCTCTAAGGTCAGAGGAATAAATGTTTATCCTATGAATTTCGGCTAGAGCTCCAAAAGGTGGATTCCACAAGAAATTAAGTGAAGGGGAGGTTCAGCTACAAAGTTGGAAGCGCTTCCAACAAACGGATATACTTTCTATTGACCTATCCATACTAGACAACCTCCTATATAAAAATGTATGCTGGGCCAGTCGGGCTGGAGAAGCGTAGAGGCTTCTCCTCGGGGCATGAAAATATGAATGCAATGTCTACAGCGATCCATAAGTAGTATGGAGAACCTATTATATGTCTGGGGTTATGTCCATGCATGTAGCTAGGTGTGTAAACGAACCGAACACGAACGAACATAGCTAGTGTTCGTGTTCGAAATATTCGAACACGTCAGTGTTCGTGTTTAGTTCGTTTAACAAACCGAACGAAAAAAATTTGTTCGTGTCCGTCTCGTTTGCTTATCGAACGAATCGAACACGAACTTCTTAGCGAACCGAACACGAACTGTTCGCGAACAATGAGCTTTTTTGACAGCCCTAGCTTTGATATCATACTTCCTCAAAATGAAGCAATATGATCAGGTATTCCGTACACATCAGGTAATCCATACTTCCTCAAAATGAAGCAAACTGAATAAGGTGTTTAAGGTTTTATTTTAATATATAGTATAGTGTATTAATTATAATATTAATATATCTATATTAATATAATTAATATTATAATATTATTATTGTTATTAATTATTTATCATATATTATAATTTATAGAAGTTTAATTATTTAAAATATGATAAATTTTTATAATATATAATTATTTTTAAAATTTCATAATTTTTTTATATATAATTATTTTATATTATTTTATATTTCGAACAATAACGAACCGAACACGAACGAACACATCACTGTTTGTGCGAACAAAAAAAAATTGTTCGTGTTCGTCTCGTTTGCTTATCAAACTAATCGAACACGAACTTCTTGACGAATCAAACACGAACTGTTCGCGAACAACGAACTTTTTTGACAGCCCTACATGTAGCCCATGAAAAAGCTGACCCGAAGAACATGCAGGAAAGTAAAAGTATAAATTTTAAAATCATGAATACTTCAATCCTAAATTTTCAATATATTGAATGTTTTATTAGTTAAATCCTAAAGATCCTATAATGCGTTCGTGATTCCTAGAAAAACCACCAAAATAAATAAGACAAATATTCTGAGCATTCAAGTACGCAATAAGGCAGAAAATAGGCCAAAATAAAAAAATAATGAAAGGCGAATGATTTGGCAACATATACAGAAAAGAAAAGGGCAGCCATAGTCCACATATGTTTCTATACAAAAATATCAAATGCAGAATTAAGATACGAGACATGAGCATCTTCTCATAGTCCCCCGCCACTTGGTTCTCGCATCAACACGCCTTAGAACCCATGCCCATATCTTATTTCTGCTACTGACTGTCCTAGGACTCCAAAAGTACATAAGAAAATAGAAGACTCGACCCGTAGCAAAATAAGGTTCGCTGGAAAGCCATGTAATATAATGAGCGATGCGGTGGAGGAGCTAAGTAGCACCTGTAAGTAAAAGGGATAGTAGAAATCATTACATGCTCCCCTTTTAGTACCTGCGTGTGTGCATATGTATGGGCATGGCTTCCTGTAGAAGAACACCCTAGCACACTGCCATGCATAACAAACATGTAAGCACACCAAGAGCATAAAACAAGAAAGGTGTTTGGCTAGGGCAATCAAACCAACAAAGAATAATATACAGTTATTAAAATGACGACCTAGCATCTAGATCCTAGCTTAGCTCATCATCTAATAAAAATGTGTCCTAATCAGAATTTAAGTGCACAGGATGAAGTCACTGGCTACCATATGACTTTGACAGGGTCGCCACACCGGGGCCGTCCTTAAGATCCAAGGGATCTAGAGCAGGTCACAAGAAAGGGATGACATTTTAAAAACAAGTGGCCTCACATATGGCTTAACTTATAGTTTTAAAAATAAGTAGATAATACTTAGATAGTAAAAACATCAATTATTATATTTTCAAAATATTAGACCATAAAATGCAGGTCCGTAAAGCATATGACACACAATAGAGCCCTTGCATCTTCAACACAGTCATATTATTTGGTGCTTGTGATACGTAAACTTGTTATTGCTCGTTGAAGTATCCTCACAAGTAATGCTCATTTGATTATCACGACCAATCAACTGGTCACTCTCCTAATGAGCAAGCTAAGCCATCAAAGTGAATGGATAAGCATACAAACATGCAAGAAGCTCACATTGTGATTGTTCAATTAAAGTATGAAACAATCACAATGACATCCAAAAGGGGTGAAGCACACATCAAGGAAATGGATGCAAGCATGTTACATGCAACACGACACATCACACACAGGATGTACTGGTAAGAACGTGCTACCTATGACGACGTTTTGCGCGTGCCCTGGGACCCAGAGCACCATGCAACTAGTAGACACCAACTCTAAATAACCTTTCATCGAGTAAAAGGATACCTATAAAAAAGATTCACACCTTACCCGATTGACACTCACCGAGAATACATGTAAACATGCAATATATGCAACAAGCATAAAAGGATCTACAAGAGTGGTGAGTTTGAGTATGTTGTGGAGGCAGAGACTAAAGAAGGGTAGGCATGTTGTGAACACAAATGCCTAACATATGGGTATGTCATGGAGGTAGCGACCAAAAAGGGAGGGCATGCGCTGAAGGCAGTGACCTAAAAAGTTAGGCTAATCATAAAGGTAAAGGCCCAAAAGATAGATATGTTGTAGAGGCAGTGGCTTGAAAGGGAGGGCATGCTGTGAAGGCAACAACCCAAAAGACGCGTATGTCATGGAGGCACTGACACGAAGGATATGCTGGAGGGAGTGACCTAGAAGATGGGTATACCATGGAGGCATTGAACCAAAAGTGTGGGCATGCCGTGGAGGTAATTCTAAAGATGGCTATGTTGTGGAGGCAGTGACCTGAAAGGGTGGACATGTCTCGGAGACAACGTCTCAATAGATGGGTATTTCTTGGAGGTAATGATCTGAAAGGGAAGGCGTGCTGTGAAGGCAGTGGCTCAAAAGACAGGCATGTCATGGAGGCCATGACCTGAAAGTGTGGGCATGCCATGAAGGCAGCTACCCAAAGGTTGGGTATGCCATGGAAGAAGTGATCTGGAAGGACAGGCAAGTCGTGAAGGCAGCGGCTCGAAAGAAAGGTATGTCATGGAGGTAGTGACTCGAAGGGGTGGGAATGTTATGAAGGCAGCAGCCCAAAAGATGGGTATGCCGTGAAGGTAGTGACTCAAAAGGTTTGGCATGCCATAAAGGCAACAACCTAAAGGATGAATATGCCATGGGGGAAGTGATCCGAAAAAGTGTGCATGCTGTGAAGATAGTGACCCAAAAGATGGGTATGTCATACAGGCTGTAACCTGAATGGGCGTGCATGCCATGAAGGCAGCACTCTAAAAATAGGTATGCCGTAGAGGTTGTGACCCTAAAGTGTGGGCATGCCATGAAAAAAGTGGTCCAAAAGATGGATATGTCATGAAGGCAGTGACCCGAGAGGGTGGACATGCCATGCAGGCAGCATTTCAACAAATGAGTATGCCATGGAGGCCATGGAGGCCATGGAAGCAGTGACATGAAAGGTTGGGCATGTCGTGAAGGCATCATCCAAATAATCCATGAATTCAGTGATCAGAAAAGGCAGGCATGTCGTTAAGTTAGCGGCCCAATAAATAGGTATGTCATGGAGGCAGTGACTCAAAAGGGTGGGCATGCTATAAAGGCAGCAACCCAACAGATTGGTATGTCGTTGAGACAATGACCCAAAATGGTGAGCACGCCATGAAAGTCGTGGTACAAATTATGAGTATGCCGTAGATGAAGTGATCTGAAAGCATAAGCATGCTGCGAATTTAGAGACCCCAAAGGATGGGTTTGCTATGGAGACGATGACCTGAGAGGTAGGCAGGCCGTGGAGGCAACGATCCAGATGATGGTTGTGCCATGGAGGGAGTGACCAGAAGGAGTAGAAATATTGTGGGTGCAGTGACCCAACTGATGGGTATGCTATGGAGTTAGTGAAACAAAAGGACGGGCTTGCCTTTGTTGACCTCATTTTTGATGAGGTCTTCTCTTCTTCTCTTTAGTACTTAGGATCTAGCCTTAGGCTTTTCCTTTGACTATCCTAGAGGATTAGAATTGGGACCCACCACTTAGAAATTCAAACAACCTCTTAACTCCCTGCAAACTTCACAAACTTGATTGTAGACCCCTAATCACCTAGAGGATTGAAATCAAATGTGGAAGTTTAAAGGATGAGTTCCTATAGGACTCTTTGGCCTTAGGACGCCTACAGGTGGCTGCAGTGCGGTGAAGGGTTGACTTACACACACACTACACCTATACACTACACTTTCACACACCCCCAAAACCACACCCATGCCAACTTGACCTCTGACTCATGAAGGTGATTCGCATGGATGGTCCTTAACCCACAAGCCCTTGGTAAGAGGGTTAGGAACAGCATAGTGGATGCCTCGAAATGAGTCCCTTCATAGCTCATGTGGGCTTGATATGGCTTCATGGCTCGACCAAAATGATTTCATTCCACTTGCATTCACCGACTTCGATTTTCCAAATTTTCGATTTTTGACCCAGGGACACCTACACACATTTAAGCTGACCAAAACTGCAAAACACCCAAAATTTGCAAAATCACCTAAATTACTCAAAATTCCTCAAAATCAATCCTAAACATTCCCATATTACTCAAATTGATCATCCATACCCAAAAATACCAAAATTCCAAAAATACATCTCAATACCCTCCAAATACCCAAAATGCCCCTCTTAGCCAAAAAATCCAAAAATTCAGAAAATTCCCAGAAAATTCCAGAAAATCCCAAATATTCTCAATTTCATTTTGTTCAACTACATCATGGGCCAATTTTGTCAATTTATCCCACTTTTATCAAAACCCCGATTTGACTCATTTTAACTCAAAAATGACCCGATATCGAGCCAAACCTACCCAATTGACTCAAATTCTGGTCCAATTCAATTATAAACTTCAATTCAACATCCCCAACACCAATCTAGACCAAATCCAATTCCAATTTGATTGACATTTGGATCAATTTCACTTTTGGCCTTAAAGCCCAATTTGGACCCATGACCCAAACTTAGCCCAAACTCACCCAATTCAACTCCAATTAACCCCAAATCTTTTCTAAACCTTCCTTAACATCCCCATAAACAAAACACTAACATGATTTGCCAAATGTTTAGACCCAAACCCCACTCAAATTCAACCCAAAGCTAAAAGGCCCAATTTTGACCTAAACCTAAACCTAGCCCAAATAGGCCCAAACCCCAAAATCAAAACCCAACCAAAGCCAAAACCTCTTTGAAACACTCCCATAAACATTTACCAACATTAATTTTACATCAATTTCAACCCTAACCCAACATTGGCCCAAGTTAGCCCAATTTGACCTACATTGGCCCACTTACGAATGAACCCGAATTCAAACCAATTCAATTCCAAATCACACCAAATTGACTCCAAACCATTCATGAAACATCCCTAAACCAATTGTAACATTTATTTGACATGGTCCTTCACAAAATTTTCACCCAAATGCCCATCCTAAAATCAAAAAGCCCACTTCCCTTAAACCTTCCTAAAAGCCCACTTCACCGAATTCAAAAGCCCAAATTCATCCAAAGCCCACATGACACTTCCCCTCATCATCCATTTAATCAAAATCACCCCTAAGTTTCAAAATCATCGATTAAACAATTCCAAATCAAGCCCAATAAAAAGTCCCATCAAAATACCCAAAATTTTCTTAAACCAATTTCCATGAAATTGACTTAACTTTTCCCGAACCGAAGGTGAGCCATAAAGCCATGCATGAGCCACATGGAAGCCATGAGAGCCTCTTTACATGTCACCATGCCATTTTGGGCAAAAGGAGGAGATTCTTTCCTTAATTCCTAAAGGTGATTAACCACTCCCATGATTCACCTTAACCATGCTTATGCATAATTGTACTTGGATGGTGACCTTTCCCCACTAATCAAGTGACCTAAACCACCTTCTCTTCAGCCCAAACTAGCCATGGGGAGGTGCACCTAGCCCAAAAGGATGGGTTGACCCAAATCAAGCCAAAATGGCCTCTTCCCCATTCCACTTTGATTCAACACCTTTACACATGGCAAGGCCCAATTGACTACACTAAACCCCAGCCCTGACCCACCTGGACCTGAGGGTGACCCATACTGCACGGCCAGCCGCACAGGTCGCCGGAAAACTCCATGGCCGAGACATGGGGAGAAGCAGACTTTGGAATTCCACCTTGTTGGCATGCCCAGTCCCCGATGGCCATTGTAGGTTGTTCTTCTCTTGCCGAAGCGGTGATCCCAGCCCTTGGCCATCCTGCGAGGCTCTCGACCACCTCTATTTAAACACCGCCCCTTCTCGGCCATGAGAGGTGCTGAAACAAACCTTAAGGAAACTGCGCAAAATTGTTCCGGACTACTCCCCACACATAGAGAACTTGATCCCAGCTGAAATCCCCATGCATTTCCTCTCTGCGAGCTCGATTTCGGAGTTGAAATCCGAGCCAGAACCAGGACACTTCTCCGCGGTGAGCCGATCCCAAATTGATTGGTCCTACACCTTCACCGGACGAGGAAGAAGTCCACCGGCAAAAGCCCCCTCTCCAGGGCCACCCATACTGATTCCGGACTCGAAGCTTTGTGATCGGCGTGTGGTCGCTTTCATAGCTAGACGATTCACGGAGCCGAGGACTTCATCGGAGCTCACTTGGACCCCGATCGAAGGTGACACGACTCTCGGATCGAAGCTTCACTTCTGCGAGCAAAGGTATGGACTCACTCTTCTTCCCGAGCTTACGAGAGATTCTCCATTTAATTTGAGTCAATTTAAATACATGTTTACCGTATGGATGTGTTCGTCTTCTCAAGACGAATCCATAGAGCATAAGAACATGAAAATCCATTGAGAATCGAGTGAGAAATTAGGGTTAGAAGGTTGACGGTCACGGGTGCACACCAGTCGTAGACGATGACTGGGAGCTGTCGGATCGAGCGTGTATCGAGCGGACGATATGGATCGAAGCCGAGGACGGCGCGATGGTGCATGAACCGCGGGCCACTGGAGCGGCGAGTCGGATGGCGGCGCCGAATCGAGGAGACGACGCGTGGCGCTTTCGGAGGCTGCCGAGGATGGCGTGGCGCCGCGTGGATAAGTAGGAAATTAGGGCTATTTTCTATTTATTTAATTACCGAACTTGGAAAATTCATAACTTTTTGTAGAAAAATCCTAAAAATAAAATAAAAATACCCTCTTGCTCGAGTGAACGAGAGGAGAATAATGTGGAAAAGAAATCATTTAATTTCATCGAAGTATTTTATTTTTAATGATTTATTTACTGTCTGCATTATTTTAATTCTCCATGCATATAGAAAATTCACCATGGCATGAGACCATAGGAGCTTTTGAAGCCTACTGAATTTGGGAACATTCTCTGAATTTTCCAAAGTCGGAGAGCCATCCTATGAGAAGTTATTGATTTTCAAATTCATGTTACTTGTTTTGAGTATTTTAAATCTAATAATTAGCATGTTGTGAAATAAATTCTAGGAAAATTTGGTGATGTTTCTTATGACCAGAGAACTTTAGGAAAAATAGGTTTTGAATTAATTCACTTGGAATGACCACTAATTGGCTTAAACACCCAAAATAGGTCTTTAATTAATTAGAGCTAACCATACATCAAATTGACTTGAAATCAATTCTCCACTGAACTTTAGGATCGAGAGGAACCCACCATAAAAATTTGAAGTTAATTGGACTTGGTTAGCCTACTTAAATGGGTTGATTAAGCCGTTTAGCCAATTTAAACTTTAAAAATTCATAACTTTCAAAATGCTTTTCAAAAATTCACCAAGTTGGTTTTGGAGCCTCTCTGATATTAGGGGAATTTAAGAAAATTAAAATTACAATTTTCTAAAAAAGTTGATTTTTTGCATTATTTTAATATTTTTAATAATAAAAAAAAATAATAAAAATCACAAAAATAATAAAATTCACTAAAATGTCACATTTTAAATTTTAATCACTTAGGAACAAATCCCATATTTTTCTTAAGTCTCTATGATGAGATATTAAATTTTAAAGCCCTAAGGTAATTTTAAAATTAAAAAAAATGTATTTTCTAGCATTTCCATTAAAATAATTCTAATAAATCAGAGAAAAATCAGAAAATTATAAAAATTGATTCTCTGATTTCCTTGATATCAGAGAGATTTTTAAAAAATATAAAATTCATTTTTCAAACTTTATTTTATTTTTAAATTAATTAATACCCCAAAACTCAAAATAATTATGATAAAAATAATATAATTAAAAAAAAATCACCAAAATTGGTCCGAGTGGTCCTCTGGTCATTAGGAATGTCCCATAATTTTCTTAAGGACAAAAACTTTTTCTTGGTCATATTATTAAATTTTCCTTGGAAATCCTTATTTTCCATCAAAAATAATTACATAAATAAATTAAATACAGAAAAATCACATTTTCTCCTCTAATGTCCTTATTGACATATGAGTGAAGTCACATAAAAATTCCAAATTCATTTGAGCTCAATTTAGTGAGTTATGAAATTATTAAGCTTGAAGGGCAAAATGGTAATTAAAATTTCAACCCTTAATTAAAACTTTAGGCTTAATAAAATGAAAGAGTAAAATATTTGATTCTAATCTGACTTGGATGATTGAAATTTAAATAATTAAAGGGTAGAAACCTATTAAACAATTTAAAAATAATTGAAATGAACTTTAATTAAATAATTGATTAAATTTGGAAGGATAATAAAAATTTGGAATTATTAAAATAGGGATGTTATTAGGAAGAAATTTGCTCTTTAATTTAAGAATCCCTAAATTAATCATCTCAATAATATTTAATTACTAATTAAAATGATAATTCAAATTTAAGATTTAAAAATGCTAAAAGACTTAATCATTAAATTGAATTAAATTAAATTATCTAAATCGAAACCCTTTTAAAATAAAATATTAAATTAAAATTAAAAATTAAATTAAATTAAAATTTAAATTAAATTAAATTAAATTAAATTAAATTAAAACATATTAAATTAAATTAAATTAAATTAAATCAAATTAAATTAAATCAAATTAAATTAAATTAAATTAAATTAAATTAAATTAAATTAAATTAAATTAAATTAAATTAAATTAAATTAAATTAAAACATATTAAATTAAATTAAATTAAATTAAATCAAGTTAAATTAAATCAAATTAAATTAAATTAAATCAAATTAAATTAAATTAAATTAAAATCAAAATTAAATTAAAATTAAATTAAAAATTAAATTAAATTGAATTAAAATTAAATTGAATTAATTTAAATTAAAATCATTTAACAACAAACCTAAATGAAATCATTAAAAAATAAATCTAAAACAACTTGAACAATATTCCAAACTTAAATCCATTAACTAAAATTAAACCATAAACCACTTGAACATCCATTTGCCCTCAAAAGCTCGTGATGTCATAACTCTTAAAAGGAGTGTTAAATGAAGTGCTATTTCATTCATAGGATATTCAAATGTCCTAGTTCACTGAGCAAAACAAAAAACTTGAACTCCCGGACGATTAATTCATTTGTATAATTAAATTCATTTAGACTTAGAATAATCCTAAAAATGTTGAAAAGATGTTTAAGATTCGTCTTAAGCACTTCCTCGATATGATAGGATATTTATAAGAACGATTGAACTTAATTGTTCTTTGATGAAGAAAATCATCCTCGAACGAAATGCGAGAACCTAGAGCGTCGTAGGAAATAACTAGGTATAGGATTAGGAACTTGGTAGAGAACCATAACCCTTCCCTTAGCTTTACTAGGAACTTACTTTAAATGCTTAAATATTCTAAGCGTGTTTTAAGTGCGGCTTGGGATGACGGGAAGACCCTCGAGGTATGCTTTTATTTTATTGCAATTTACTTTATTGCAATTTATTTAATCGCATCGCATTTACTTTTCTTGCATGATAAGCAATCCGTTGCATGAAAACCCACACCTTTAGGATAGTCCCTAAAGCGAAACCAAAATTAAATTAAAAGTCATTACAAGATAAAATTCACACTGCCATGACATTTCGAAATATAAGACAACTCAAAATTTAATCACAAACAGAACAACAAAACTACAACTACAACTAAATTAAAACGTCTTGTTGGATGATCGGGAATACCTCGGATGATGTAACCTACGTGTTGCTTAACGGGATTTCCGCGGTGCAAATGAAAGTGTGGAACTCATTCGGTTGAGTTTAGCAAATTCATACGGGACTAAGTGAATCCGATAAAAATAACGATGCGGAAGGATGGAGCCAGTGGGATCTTAACCGGTGTTGTTATAATCAACTTTAAGATTTGTTTAATCAAAATATTAAAAAAAAAACACCGGATTTTAAGATTTTCTCTAAACCAGAACACTTTTCTCATCTCTACGATTTATGACTTCTAAAAGCTAAACCCTTCTGATAACGAGGAGCTCGGAGCATGGTGGGCGGCGCGGCCATCGTCGTCGGAATAGCTGAAATCTACATCAATAAAACTTTCCTTAGAACTAAATAACCAAGCCATAGGACTTCGAGTAGTTTGCACAGTGCGACATAAATCCTCGGCCTTACGTTAGGCATTTGCATTGCAAATTAAGCCACTAACCGGTCTTAGAACTCCGAGGTAGTCGTCGATACGACATAAACCCTCACATCTTCGAAGTTATTTGTATGATTTTATCATACAAATACAAGTCCTAACTAATTAAAATTGGCGAGATTCAAAACTTTAAATAAACATTAGGACTTTCCTAAATTCGAAGCGAAACAATAGGATAGTGGGGAAATTCACAGAAGTTCTCTTCGAATGCGTGATTTCTCCTACCTTTCTTCCCTTGGATTCCCAAAATAAAAATGTTCCAAATTTGATCCATTCCACTATTGAAATTCGAAATTCAATCCATTGAAAACCTAAACTTTGAAATTCTTAAGAGCGGAACTACGATTATTATCGAGAGTTTTCTTAGGTGATTCCGTCACTTAAGATGTAATTAACTATAGGGGCTTGCCCTTATAGGAAATTTTAAGAACCCGAGTAATATAAACCTGTTTAATGTTTTCATATTAAACGGGGAATTTGTCGGCTTATAAAATTGGTTCGCGGACCAAACGGATGTCATAAACTTCTCTAATTTATTTAATCGAGCCTCATTATCGAAAGCGATGTGTACTATTCTTCGGGATAGATACACGGTTTCTGATGCGATGCTCGTTTATATAAACTATTCGGAATGTGAGATCGGTTTGATTTCATATCTTAAAATTTTCGAATTTAAAATTATTTTCAAAATCGGATACTACTTTTCAAATTATTTATTTAAATTAAATTAAAATTCGCCGACAATTTCTGTAGGCGACCCCCTTTCTAAATAAAACACCTTAACTCAAAAATAAGCCGCCCAATTTCTGGCGACTCCGCTGGGGAGAATTCCTCTCTCCATTTTTAATCAGATAGTTTTGCTTTCAAAAATCGATAGTGTATCCATGACCCTAATGGATCAAACTACCCTTCTTTCCGTTGGAATACTATGTTCATTTCTACCTTGAACAAGTATAGCCGACATTCTCTCGGATTTAGGAGCCTTTGTTTAGAGCACCCACAAGCGAGAGAGGTTACGAGATCCTTTTGCATCATTTCTGAGGCGGGGTGGACCCTCAATAGGTGTTAGTTTAGGAGTGATCCTTCGAGTCGAGAAGTCTTGCATAAGACTTTCTTTTCCTTTCCAACTCTGAATCAGATTCATTACCTTCTTTACACCTTTGAACATTCCGTTCTAAATAAACAAATCCTATAATGAATGACTCTTTTAACGAATATACATGAACAAGAATGTGTTCGGACTCTTTTCGATTCCTTTCTTTTCGTCTGATGAGAAGATGCATAACTTGGGATCGACAATCAGAATCTACCTTGTAGAAATGGAAGCCCCAAGCTGATTTTCTCCTTCACCAATGGATGGACTTCGTTGTTTACAAGGTTGAGTCTGCCAGACGATGGGATCATCCGGTTTGGACGAGGCTTCGAGAACACGAATGTCGAGATTCGGCGACGTTACTCTCTTCGCACTAATGGACAAAGTGCCGAAGCGAGAAACCCATGATTGAGTTCGACCTTAAGTCGACTCGAAATTTCCTCCCTGCTGAAAGGGTTCAGGTGAGAGGAATACCGTTGTCCGAAGGAGGATATGTATCTCTACCCCGCGTTGGTCTAGTCGTCTGCGCACCTGCCCGGCTCCGCATGGCCGAAGGGGAAGGAAGTTCGAATTTGTGACGAGCATGTTGCGCGTGGAGGTACGGATTTTCGTGCGAGACCTTCGTTTTTGAAAGTGGGTCCGGCTCGAGGTTCCGCCCTAACACGGACTCGGAGAAGAAACGAGAGGTAGGAAGATTGCCGAGAAGGCCGGAGGCTGGCAAGTCGCTTTCTTAGAAGAAATCCACGAGTACACACCACTACACTGAATACATACCATTGCTCGAATATACACCCCTTTTGGAAGGAAGTAGGTTCCATCCCCTTTCGCCGCGGTGACGAGGAAAATGTCGCGGGATTGCCTCTACATTACCTCGACCCGCATACTATAGCGACGAGCGAAAGAAAAGGGCTAGGATTACACCATTTGCCGACTACGGAGCGTGATTGAGAAGTTAGCAAAGAAGAAAAATGCCCGTATCGGAAATTTTAAGAAGGATAGGGCGGGTGCGGGCCAAATCCGTCTTGGGCCGCGAGTAGAATCTGCTATTCTTCGCGGAAGGGGCCGAATAAGAAGATGAAGGCTAGTCCGCTTGTTGTGTTTCGGGTTTACGGATCGGGGAGGATACCACCTTCCGACATTCGGGTGACGAACATCCGGCCACTGGGCCATCTGCCGCTAGAAGGATGGTATGGCGTCCGCTACCGGCCGATTAAGACCGAAACAACGACCAGGAAAAGGAAAGTCTCGTTAGGAGACTTGAGTCAGAAGAAAGTGCTACCGCGATAAAGGGGACTCATGAGAAAGAAACCCGACGATTATCACATGACAAGCTACGAGGATGTACGAGAAAAGGCCAGCTGGAAGATGCTATGGAAAAGCTAAGAGCGATATTCGGCGACTAGCAGAGAAGAGAAGAGAAGTTCGGAGATGAAGTTGACTCGTTAGAGTTCATGGATGATGAATATGCGAGAAATTAACATGGTTGAAACACGAGCTTCGTCGGCTTCACGAGGTGCTCTACGGCCGACGTAGAGAGAAGAATCGAAGTAATGAGGAGACGGCTTCAAGAAAAGATGATACGATCGCCCGAATGGCAAAAAGGATGGAAGAGATGGGCGCTAGCCCTAGCCACTCTCCGAGTCGGGTTCGACCCCAAAGAGAAACACCCCGGAAGTTATTCACATTGTAGACGGAGGAAAGGAGATTACATCCATCAACGGGGATGATCGATTAAAGAAGGATGCAACACGAAAGTATGATTATGGAAAAGGATATCGAGAGCTTGGTGGAACGGCGGAGTGCGAGAAGCCTTGGCACAATCGAAGAGCGGGACATCCATTCGGACGGGTAGACCTTACCACGAAGAATTCGACGGCTGTCCGATATCCAGAAAGGCTTTGTACCACCTACGTTCGAGACCTTTGATGGAACCGGAAACCCTCGGCAGCATGTTGCACATTTTCGTGCCAGTTGTTGCGATGCCGGCGGAAATGATGCTTTACTCTTCCGACAATTTGTCAGCAGCCTGTCAGGAATCGCCTTTGATTGGTATGCGAAATTACCGAACGGATCGGTAAAGACATTTTCGGAATTAGAGAACCTCTTCATCAAGCGATTTGCGGAGCTCGGCATCCACATCAGCTATAGGTGATTTAGTGGTAGAGAAGCGAAGCCGAATGAAACCTTAGTGGACTACATACTTCGATGGAAGAACCTAAGTATGAAGTGTGAGCCGCGATTACAAGAACAACATGCGATCGGCATTTTACTTAAAAGCATCCATGGCCGATAGCACTTCTCCTCGAGGATTTACTATTAAGACTTTCGAGAAGTTGTTAAGCAAGGCCGGAAGCTTGCGAGAGGAGCGCAAAGCAACTAAGTTTCACTTAGATAAAACAGACAAACGAGAAGCCGTGAAAACTTTTGAAAAGAAGTCGGGATCGTCGCGACGATCGATAAAGGCAAGCAACCGATACTGAATATCGTCGAACGGCGCGGCAACCTCGACGAGATGTACCGGCAGCCGAGCCCGGCTATCGGTCATCTCGACGGTATGAACAACCGCCTCGTCCACAACGTACGTTTAGGGAGTTCTCGAGCGAGGAGTATCCGTTTAAGAATGAGGCGGTGCGAAAATGTTCCGACGGCTGATGAAGACTCCAGATTTCCAAGCTGCGAGCACAAAAGACCGGAAGAAGTCGACAAGAAAGGTGAGCTCAACTTTTGCCCTTACCACCGGATGCTTGGGCACAAGATAGAAGATTGTATTACCTTCGAAAGTTGGCTCGACGACGATCTTCGGAAAGGGAATATAACGATCCGAAAGAATACATGAAGGAACCCCGGAAAGGAGGTTCCGTCGATGTTATCTCGACGGATTTCATTGTTCGATAGATCCACATGCGACTGATGATGGATGGACTACCGCTTGGACAAAGTCTTCGAAGAAGGTTTTGGATCACATCCGAGCCGCTTCGGTGCGAGCCTCGGTTCGAAGTTCGAAAAGCTGTCGAGTCGGCGCTATCACTTGCGATAGAAGAACAACCTCGACAAGAGACAATTGAAGGAAAGAAGAAAATTGACGAAGAAGAGAAGACCAAGGTACCTAAGGCTAGACTAGGGGTTGCTTATCCTAGGATAGTTGTTTCCGATTCGGGGGAGAAATCCCTCGAACCTCTGACTCTGTATGATTATTTGCTCACTCCAGTGAGATCTTATAATGATGAGGGTTATGGCGTTGGCTACGTTTTGATTGTTTCTAACGATTACGAAACTAGCGACAATCAACCTAATCCGGACGTCGATTCCGATACAAATAACAATTCTCAAATCATACACAATCTCGACGATCACAACGACGAAGAAGACATCCACCAAGGAGGCTACGAGAGTTCAACGAGCAACGAGTACATTTGCGAGTTTCGAGGAGCTCCGGTCACGATAGAGTTAGAGCCTTCGGACTCCGAAGCTAATCTCGAAGAACTTGTCATTCCGATTCGGAAAGAGACATCGGCGAACTCAATGCTAAATTCGAAGAAATCACGAAGTCGGCTTAAGAAGTGGAAGAGTTCTACCTCCGAGAATGGGTCCGAAGGACGAAGGAAAGCGGGTGGTTGTTCGGGAAGAACCAACCCGGCGGAGAAATACCCATTCGGGAAGAAAGCGAGGCACATGAAAACAAAGTGGACTACAACGTGCTAGCTCATCTTAGGAAACTACCAGCCAAGGCGAGCATCTACGACGCTCTCATCTTATCGAAAGGAGATGAGAGAAGCTCGATCGAGGCCTTACTTGATCCAGAAATTTGCTTAACTCGAGTGTTGGAGATTCTTTAGATGAGGTTTGCTCGTTAAAGGAACGAGCGAGGTGTTACCTTCACGGACAATGACCTACTTACTTGGGACGACGAGACCACAACCGAGCCCTTGTACATTTCGGTTACAATTGGGAAGTTTACGCTCTCCGAGTATTGGTGGATCCGGGAGCATCGATCGATATAATGAATCTTCGAACGCTAGCATACTTGGAAATTGATGCTCGCGAGCTCGAAGCGGACAAAATGTTATTAAGAGGATTCGACCGAGAAAGGAGAGAGAGCCCTCGGATCGATAACACTGCTAATGAAGACCGGTGACTTAGCAAAGACAACGCGAAATTTCACATAATTGATTCGAAACGTCGTTCAACGCTCTGCTTGGGCCGACCGTGGATACATGAAAACCGGATGGTACCATCATCTCTACATCGATGCATCAAATACTACGATGGAGGGGAACGGTGCATCGAAGGTGACTTACAGCCGTTCTCCGTACATGAAATTGGAATCCATGAAGATGCGGCTTATTATGCACCTCCGAAGAAAACAATCTTCTCCGGAGATACCATGACGAATGAAACGAAAGGAAATTTGGGACGACGAAGAACACGAAGTTCTAGTCCAACGATCGCTCGCCGCTCCACTTACGGCGAGATGGTGAAGGTTTCTCCACGACTCGCATCCGAGGTCGAGGCGGGGGACGAGGTCGTGGCAGAGACGTTAGGACGATTGGACGAGAGGAAACCGGCCATCAATGTTGATTGGGAAGATAGTTACGAAGAAGAAAAGAAATCAAACAAGAAGCGACGACGATAAGTCGGAAGAAGCCGCAATTCGGAATCCCTCTCGAAGATGAAAGAAACGAAGAATATAAATCGATGTACGAGAAGATTAACCACTATGTACATACTTATGACCACGACCCCGATCCATTCTAATAAGATCGAGGGTATGGAGGTCGAAGAGGTACGTAGCGGTGGTGCGAAGCCGATCAAATTCTACGGTGGTACTCCTTCCTCCAAGGCGAAAATAATGTACAATTTGAAGATGCTACTTCATCGGAATTAATGGAATTGCCTTTTGAGTGGTACTCTCCCTGTGTTCGAAATTTAATTCGGCGTGGTTTCTTACCTCGACAATGGACAAAAGGTCGATCACAACGTTTTGAAAATTTATGGAATAACTCCGGTCGTCCACCGATTCGAAACATGGTCTCGGATTCGGCACGGTAGGATCGATTGACGATCGAATTTTGCATGGTTGTCACTTGCGAGTCTAATGAAAGCTGCATGGAAACTACGGAAGAACTCGAAGATTTACAAATTGGAGACGCTCCACCGAGATTCGAAGAAGAGATCAAATCTACTGATAGATGAGTTAACGGAAGTTAACTTAGGTACTAGCGAAAAACCTGGACCTACCTTTGTTAGCTCCTACTCGATAAAGAAGACTCAGAAGAAATAATTAAGTTATTAATGGAATTTAAATACTTGTTTTGCTTGGAGCTACGATGAGATGCCGGGTTTAGCTCCGGAGGTCGCGATCCATAAGTTAGGGGTGGATCTCGTCTACGTTCCGGTCGGACGAGGTCCGAGAAGAATGCGTCTAGAAATAGAACAACAAGTCATAGGCGAAGTTAAAAAGCTAATAGACGCTAAATTTGTCCGTGAAGAACAATACCCGACGTGGTTAGCCAATGTGGTACCGATCGGGAAGAAGAATGGTCGGATCGGAATTTGTGTGGATTTCGGAGATTTAAACGAGGCATGTCAGAAAAGATGAATTTCCTCTCCAGATCCCGAGAATTAATGATCGACATCGCTTCGACACATGAAATATTCTCATTCATGGATGGATCTTCGAGGATACAACCGGATAAAGATGGCTCCAGAAGATGAAAAACTTACGGCATTCGAACGCCGATCGGAGTATATTCTTCACACGGTGATGCCATTCGGATGAAGAACGCGGGAGCGACCTACCGGAAGAGCGATGACAAGAATTTTTGATGATCTCATCCACGATCGAGTCGAATGCTACGTGGATGATGTGGTCATCAAAAGAAAGTAAAGGAAAACCACTTGTATGATTTGAGAATTGTTTTCGAACGATTAAGACAATTTAACCTTAAGATGAATCCCTTAAAATGCGCCTTTGGCGTCACCTCCGGGAAATTCTTAGGATTCGTTGTCAGGCATCGTGGAATTGAAATCGACCGGAAAAGATTAAAGCTATCTTAGAAATGCCGCCTCCCAAAACCTTAAAACAACTACGATCTTTTCGAGGAAGTGGCATATCTTCGACGCTTTATCTCGAGCTTGTCGAGTAGGTGTCGGCCTTTCTCGGCATTAGTTAAAAAGGACGCCAAATTTATTTGGGAAGAGAAATGCCGAGAGGAGCCTTCGAGGACATTAAGCAATATTTAATGACACCTCTGTCTTAGCGACCCTGGTCTCGGGTAGACCGCGATACTTTATACCGCGGCTTTAGACGACTCTCTCGGAGCCACGTTAGCCGGAGTCGATGATGAGGGTAAAGAAAATGCTCTTTACTACCTAAGCCGTCGTTTACTTCGACGGAAATAAGGTATCCCGCAATTGAAAATCAACTGTTTTAGCCACGATCTTCGCCGCTCAAGCTCGGGCACTACATGCTTTCTCATAAGAGTCGACTTGGTTTCGAAATTTAATCCATTGCGATACTTGATGACCCGTCCGATGCTTTCCGGCGGACTTGCCGGATGGTCGATGATATTATTGCAATTCGATATAACTTTCGTGCCTCTTCGTGCGTAAAGGGACAAGTCTTGGCGGACTTCCTCGCGGCACACCCTTTGCGGCGGAATCGCCTCTCAATGACGACTTGCCGGATGAATAAATAATGAGCTTAGAAGACCTTGATGATCGACGTTGGGAATTATATTTCGACGGAGCATCTTCGACACACAAAGACGAAGAATCGCAAGTGATAGTGCCGGTAAGGCGAGGATCGGACTAATCTTTATAACACGGAGCGGGGGATGTTAAGATACTCCTACCACTTGACGGAGCCGGTGTACGAACAATGAAGCGGAATACGAAGCCCTCATAACGGGATTGGAATTAACTATTCGAATGGGTATAACGGACATCAACATCTACGGGGATTCGCGAGTTAATCATTCAACGGATACGCCGGACAATACGGAATTTTAAAACCAAGACTCGACGATACTTCCGGTATGCCATACAGTATTGGAACGGATTCCGAATGTGACGATCTACAAAATTCCCGAGAAGAAAACGCTTTAGCGGATGCGCTAGCACGTCTCGCAAAAGAATTTGCTGTTTGCAAGATGAATCGAGTGGAAGTGTCGGATTCACGGACGTCGAGTCCTATCACGGCTCGACATAGACACGATACACAAATCGAGAAAAGGAAAAAGGATCGGTTGCGGCGGTGACGAAAAACACGGAAGATTGGCGACGGCCGTTAGTAGATTACACTGCAAACAGGAAAATTACGAGACGATAGGTCGTTAGCTCATCGGATCGAAAAGAACTTTGTCACTATGCATTAATAAACAATACATTATACGGAAGGTCTTTTGATCGAATGTGGCTAAGGTGCCTAAGCGGGTCGAGGCCGTGAAATTGTTAAAGAGGTGCATTCGGGACTCGTGGCGCTCACCGGTCGGGTCCGAAGATGAAAATGAAAATTAAAAGACTAGGTACTACTTAGCCCTCGATGATGACCGGCTGCATGAAAGTCGCCGAGAGCTGTCACCGATGCGAAGTGCACGGGGTGGTTCTACACCGACCTCCGAATGTGCTACATCCAGACAATTGCATCGTGGCCATTTGAATGTTGGGGCACGGATATAGTGGGTCCGATAGAACCACCATCTTCGAAAGGACATCGCTTCATTCTTGCGGCTACAGATTACTTTTCCAAGTGGGCAGGGCGGTTCCACTCGAGAGAAGTGAAAGCACATCACGTGCTACAATTTTTCGAGAACCGAGTTGTCTGCCGTTTCGGAGTGCCAGCGCGAGGATTATCTCGGATAATGGGTCGGCATTCGAAGCACACAAATCAACAATTTTGTCGGAAGACACGGAATCGGCCAGCGCTATTCGACAATTTACTACCGGAAAGCAAACGGCACTAGTGCGAGGCTTTTAATAAAACTCTCGTTCGAATTCTAAAGAAGACTTTGGACGATAATAAGAGAAATTGGCACGAGAAATTGTTAGAAGCCTTATGGGCCTACGGACGACCTTCGAACTCCTGCTCGATCTGCACCTTACGCTGCGGTGTATGGGTCCGAGCGATGTTACCCTTAGAAGTCCGGCTTCCTTCACTCGGGATTGCGATTGCAAACAAAATCACGACGAGAAGAGAATGCCCAATTACGGCCCAGAGGAATTAGAAAGCATAGAAGGAAAAGACTTGCGGCGCATCGGAATTTAGAACTATACCGAGCTAAGATGGTTCGAAGCCCGTGACGACTAGTCGCCGAGAACCTCGAAGTTGGTGACTTAGTTCTCGTTCTCGAGAGACTATCCTTGCACACCGCAGAGATGGGAGGAAAATTTGAACCCACTTGGGAGGGACCGTTTGTAGTTGAGGCGGTCTACTCGGGGAGGCTCCTACCGGCTAGTGAATTGCCGAGGAGAACGACATATGCTTCCGATCGATGGACGATACTTGAAGAAGTATTACGTTACGATGTTTCGAAGGAATGAATTTTTCATTCCTAGAAGCACGGGTGAAGTAATTACTTATAGTTGAGTCCGAACCCAAAATAATAAAAAAAATGTACTAAAATAAAATAAAATCATGATAATAAAGTTTTCCTTGTTTCCTCTTCCATGTCAAAATCTCTTTCCTGATCTTATCCCACTTCATTCCTGTTAAATTGAAAAATACAAAAGTAATAATAAAAAAAAGCTGTCTTTAACAAACATTTTCTTAATGTTCTTGTTCTTAGTACGACCCCTGATCCTTTTCCTTGTCTTTTCGCGGGGAAATGTCGAACGGGCGGTTGGTCTCGAACTTTAGAAATGGCGTAAGCCTTGCACTCGATGAAAAGAGGGTGAAAGATGGAGCGATAATAGAGATTGACTCGGACTTCGCACCGGCGGGCTACGCGATACGAGGAAAGTGGCTGGGTCCCGATTGACGAGAGGAGCTGCCCGGTCAGACGGTAATGAAAGTGGGTGGCCCGAGCCACCGATCCGACGACAAGAAAAGAAAAACAAACCACTGAAGAAGACAAGAGAATCGAGTCGCAGTCGCTACGAGCGAGAGGGCGGGCTTGTCGGCGCCGCGCCCACGAAACTCGGGAAGTACGAAGAGCTACTCTCACGGCAACTCGACGAAGAAATAAAAATCGCCGTATCCGCAAGATGTTAACTAAATTAGCGGCGGACCGGCGCGATGAGGCGATTGCTGCTGCCGGTACATACACTTCGAGGACACCGATTCACGGGAACTCGAAGAAAGGAGACCGACTCCGAGGATAACGGAAGAGACCGGGGAAATCTCAAGAAGAACGAGAAGAAAGAAGGCTACTACGCCACCGGATAAAGCCACCGGTAATGCATGACCTTGTTGCGAAGCAGACCCGGAGGATGTCCAGACGGACATCATCCCAGAGGAGCCGAGGTATGCGGGGAGAACGTGAAGGGATTGAGCCATATATCCCACGATACGTCACCGAGGCCTCGCCATTTGCAAATTATTCCGGAATACGAGCTAGAAAGGATGCGGAATGTCGAGAAGAAAACTTTTGAATACTTCGAGAGAATCGAGAGGCGGGAGGATCGATATACTAGAAGGCCTCGAGCTACATACGGACGTGTTCTCGGAATACGAACAACAACAAATCGTGGAGCGCATCCGAGATTTGAAAAGATGGGCCGAGCGGGTCGCTTAAGAGAAAACACTTACTCGGAGACCCGGAGATGGATGCCGGGGAAGGGGAGAATTACAATACAATGTGGATCTTGCTCTGACTTCGCGAGAAGACGGGAAGGGAAACCCACGGGGATACTCCGTCATGGCCGAGTGGATCCGATGCCATTAGTCATTAAAAGGATGGTAAAAAGAATGATAGCATGGAGGGTGCGCCGGCGGATTGCATACCCAGCGGTTGCATCATTAATATTTACAAGAAGGGTGATTGCATACCCCCGCACATAGATCACCACGACTTTGTCGGACCTTTACTGCACGGTTTCTTTTACGAAGCGAGTGTAATATCATGTTCGGATGCGACCTCCGGATAGCGAGGCCCGGGTGAGTTCGAGGGCCGGTAAAGATACCATTACCGGTGAGGTTCCGTCATGATACGAAGGGCGACGGAGCGGATGTCGCTAAACATTGCATACGGGAGTACCGGTGAAGCGGATCTCGGTTACTTTCGAAGGATGGACGACGGAAAGCACCTTACCACTTCCGGCCGGATCCGGAGTTAGAAAGCCTCGGCCTTACGAGTCGTGAGTTACATGGAAAATATCACACCTCCAACGTACATCCATACGGCATCCTTGCGAGGATGGCTTGGAAGGTGATGTTATTGACCAGTGCACCTCACTATTCGGACATGGATTTTGACAAATGCCTTTTGGATAGATCGACAAAGATCATACATAGTCGTTTTGAGTCTATATGGATTGTATGAGATGTATTCCGGATCGAGTTGTATGATGTATCTTCGGCATGATTGGAATGAAAGTGACCATGTCACATTTTTGGCCTTCACCTCTTTTGTGCGAGTTAGTAGAAACGCCATTAAAGTTAAATGAACTTCGAACAAAGAACGAGAAAAGAAATAAAAAGAATAAAAGAAAACTTTCCTTAAAAATCTAAAAGATGATAAACTCCAAATTCACGATAAAATAAAATTTAAATCGTTAAAGGACAAACAAAATGAACACGAATTTCAATCAAATTCAAATTCGACCTTTCAAATTTCACATCGAATCTCGATCAATTCAAATTCGACTTTCCAAATCTCGAATCAAACCTCAATCGAATTCGAACTCAACCTTCCAAATGCGAAATCCAATCCGTTCTACTCTCTCCCTTGTACGGGATGGAAGCGGTTGATTCCATTGACACGGATCGAATCGATGGCGAGGAATTATATCCGATCAGAGCCGACAGCTTTCGATCAGACTCTTTTGAATGGGATATGTAGCATCTACATATTCCCTCCTAATCTATTTCCTTCCATGAAAGTCTTTTACAACTTTCATGAAATTCTTGAAACACCGAAATTCCACACTTTTCAAATCGACACTACAAATCCTTGCAAAATCGAAATACATCAAAAAATTAAACCTTTGGGGTTGAGGATTTTACATCCGAGACTGCATTGCTTTAGGATTCTTTCCCTATTGCAATGAAATACATCAAAATTTAAACCTTTGGGGTTGAGGATTTTACATCAGAAGTTTGCATTGCTTTAGGATTCTTTCCCATGTTGCAATGAAATACATCGAAATTTAAACCTTTGGGGTTGAGGATTTTACATCCGAGGCTTGCATTGCTTTAGGATTCTTTCCCTATCGCAATGAAATACATCAAATTTAAACCTTTGGGGTTGAGGATTTTACATCAGAAACTGCATTGCTAGGATTCTTTCCTATCGCAATGAAATACATAATTAAACCTTTGGGGTTGAGGATTTTACATCCGAGACTGCATTGCTTTAGGATTCTTTCCTATCGCAATGAAATTTAAACCTTTGGGGTTGAGGATTTTACATCCGAATGCATTGCTTAGATTCTTTCCTATCATGAAATACATCAATTTAAACCTTTGGGGTTGAGGATTTTACATCCGAAACTGCATTGCTTTAGGATTCTTTCCTATGCAATGAAATAAATGAAATTTAAACCTTTGGGGTTGAGGATTTTACATCCGAGACTGCATTGCTTTAGGATTCTTTCCCTATCGCAATGAAATACATCAAATTTAAACCTTTGGGGTTGAGGATTTTACATCAGAGACTGCATTGCTTTAGGATTCTTTCCTGTCATAATGAAATTTAAACCTTTGGGGTTGAGGATTTTACATCGAAACTGCATTGCTAGGATTCTTTCCTATCGCAATGAAATTTAAACCTTTGGGGTTGAGGATTTTACATCCGAGACTGCATTGCTTTAGGATTCTTTCCCTTATCGCAATGAAATACATCGAATTTAAACCTTTGGGGTTGAGGATTTTACATCAGAAACTTGCATTGCTTTAGGATTCTTTCCCTATCGCAATGAAATACATCGAAATTTAAACCTTTGGGCGTTGAGGATTTTACATCCGAAACTGCATTGCTTTAGGATTCTTTCCACTATCGCAATGAAATACATCGAAATTTAAACCTTTGGGGTTGAGGATTTTACATCCGAGGCTGCATTGCTTTAGGATTCTTTCCTATCGCATGAAATGCAAATTTAAACCTTTGGGGTTGAGGATTTTACATCAGAAACTGCATTGCTTTAGGATTCTTTCCATATTGCAATGAAATACATCAAATTTAAACCTTTGGGGTTGAGGATTTTACATCAGAAACTTGCATTGCTTTAGGATTCTTTCCCTATTGCAATGAAATACATCGAAAATCGAACCTCTTGGGGTCGAGGATTTTACATCGAGGCTACATTTTTAGGACTCTTTCCACTATCGCAATGAAATACATCGAAATCAAACTCTTGAGGTTAAGGATTTTACATCCAGTACCACATTGCTGCGAGATCCCTCCTCGTTGTAATGATTCGATCCGATCAATTCGATTTTCTTTTGAGGTTGAAGATGTTACATCTAAAACCACAAAGTTTCAATTTTCATTTCGAATCGAATCCTCCAAATTAATGTTGACGAAACTTGATCTAAATGAAAACTCGAAACCTAAACTTACACATCAAAACTTAAAGCTAAAACAAAACGAAAATCTAAATCGAAATTCCCAGGATCATGTGATTTGGGA